>CM031238.1:39174260-39442447 GCA_018340775.1 Taxus wallichiana var. yunnanensis
GAGGAGAGAAGTGCGCTCTTGGATTTCAAACAAGGCCTCAACCTCACTGTCGCCTCCACCTTCAGGTTAGAATCGTGGAGTGGATTTAACTGTTGCGCATGGGAAGGAGTGAGTTGCCACCCTCGCACTGCCTTGGATCTTCCAACTGCTGCATTTGGAATGACTTCAATCAGAATTTTACAAGTAGACCAGATTGAGGTATTTGAACTTGGCGGTTTGTGGGTTAACGAGACCAATTTCTCATTCCTTTGCAAATATCTCTCGGCTTGAATACTTGGTCCTGTCAGACAACTCATTGAGAGGTAAGATTCCTACACTTGGAGGAGCTCTTACTTTATCGTATCTTGATCTTTCCTGGAACAATTTGGAAGGTTCTCTCCCTCCTCTCTAAGTGGATTCTCAAAATTGGCACGACTTTACCTCAATTCAAACAAATTAAATGGTAGCATTGCATCTACTTTGGGCAATCTGTCAGCCCTAGTTGAGCTTCGTCTCCAAGATAACTCTTTGAGTGGCCAAATCCCAGTTTCCCTGGCTAAGCTCTCCAAACTTACAATTCTTGATCTCAGCAACTATAAACCGAGTGACAATTTCTCACTTTCTGTTTTGGATGGCCTCCTAAGATTTATTTGGATCTGTCAAGAAATCTTTTGACTGTAAAAGTCGATGCCTCTTCCATTCCTAAATTTCAGCTTAGATACTTGCGATTACATTCTTGCAATATGGAAGGTAATTTTCCAGCCTTTATTTCCACTCAATTCTTAATTAATGAATTAGACTTCTCTAACAACTCTCTTAGTGACGACATTGCAAACTAGGTATGTGAACTTCCTTTCCTTTGGTACCTAAACATCTCTTCTAACCTATTTGTAAGGCAAATGTCCTCTAATGCAAGCCTTTGTGCGCCACAATAAGCTCGTGTTTCAAGCTCAACAACCCTCTGCATCTTGCTAAGCTGCTTTTGATTAATGTTTGGGTGTTGTGTCGTTCAAATTATCAAAGGCTCAAAAGGTGATCTACGAGAGAATGCTCACCATTGAAGACCTCCATGAAGCCACCATGCAAATGGCCAACGATAAAGCATCGGGTTGCGATGGGTTCCCTTGCAAATTCTATAAAACCCTTTGGGATTCGGTCGGTCAAGACCTATTTCAGGTTTATCTTGAAGGTTTCCAGAAACATTCCTTAGGGCCACACATTAATAAGGGAAACATCAAATTCATCCCTAAACAAGGAGACCCAAAGAATTACTTGTTGGCGTCTAATTACGCTGCCGAACGTCTCCTATAAAATCATTGCTAAAGTGTTAGCTCTGCGGTTACACAATCTTCTGCAAGTTGTTGTTCAACCAGAACAAACATGATTTATACAAGGATGATACATCATAGATAACATCATTGCGGTGTGGGAAGACATAAAATGGGCTCGTAGGTCTAATCAGGTCGCCAGATTTATCAAAATTGATTTTGAGAAGGTTTATGATCAGATTGAATGGCCATTCATACTTGCCATGCTCCATGCCCTTGGCTTTGGTCCCATTTTTATTCAATCATCAATATGCTTTTTCAGATTGTTCTTCTCGAATCTCTATCAATGGCCTCAACTTAGAACCTTTTGGGATTTTTCGTTATATTCGGAAATGCTACCCTCTTTCCCTGTGAACTGTATGTGCTTGCGGCCGAAGGTTTTGGCTATATGTTAGCTCATGCCAAAGCACAAGGTCTTGTTTGAGGAATCTCGCTTCACTGAGCCCACTTCTCAACTTCTTAATGGGCATTTTGCGAGATGATTCCTTTCTTACGCTCATTGAAGACGAAACCAACATTCGCAATGCTATGCAATGTTTGGATATTTTTTGCTTAGCTTCTAGCTCATCCATTCAATGACAAAAAACCAGTGTTATCGGCAATCTTCCTTCTCGTGCTTGATTGGCTTGCCACTTTTGAATGGAAAATCCTGACACACGGCAAAATTTTTAAGTTCTTAGGTATTCCTTTTTCTTTTCAAGCCTCCCGACCTAGCTATGGCAATATGTCATTCAACGGGTGGCAAAAAGTTGGAATATTGGATCACCAAACCTTTATCCTTAGCTGGAAAATTCCAAATTTGTTCCAAAGTTCTTGTAGCCACACATGTTTACTACTCGTCATGTTGGGTTCCTTCCAAAGCTTCCATTTAGAAGCTGGAAAAACTGCTTCTCAAAGCTTTCTTGTGGGCTAATGCTTCTACAGAAAATGTTTTCATTGGGTAGCATGGGACATTTGTTGTTTGCCTCGAAATTTGGGGGCTTGGCCTTATTCACATTCAACGCCAAGGGCAAGCTCTTTGCGCTAAATGGATTATCAGAAGCATTACTGGCCAAGAAGATTGGAAAGTTCTTATACGACACGGTATTGTTGAAGGTTCCCCTTATGGCCGCCCTACGTGGAAAGGATTAGGGTTTGTCAATTTTCTCATTACCCCAATGCCTTAAAATTGTTGGCACCTTTGTGCTTAAGAGCATTTAGAAATCTTGGGAATGTATTAAGCCTTGGATTTTGTGGAAGGGGGATGGCTTTCGAAATGGGCTTTTTGTTAACCAGCAATCTCTCTCGTGGTCTCTAATTTTTCAATCTCAAGATAAGTGTTTAGCAGAGGTCTTGGGAAATCTTCTGCTCAAATTCTTCAAACGCGGAATTCACACCATCGAGGACTTCTTCTACAAAACTGCTCAATCTTGGTTCTCTTGGTTGGATTTCAAAACTATGCTTTGGCTTTCCAACCAGGAACAAGATACTTTTACTATTGTGATCAATTTGGTTCCTGACCACATGTTGCATAAGATTGTTGTGCATTCCTCTTGCCCATGGTGGACGGACTAGAAGTGGTATGTAGATACCCCATTCTGTAATTACAAAGCCAACTAAGGCTATCATTGGCTCTCGCCACATTTACCCATGGTGGATAAACTTAATACACATTGGGGAATTCATTCCACACTGTCTACCTGGAATAGGTGAATTGAAACTATTTGGTATCTATGTGTGGAGCCCAAGATTTCCCATTTCCTTTGGTGTATTCTTCACCAAGGCCTTCCTATTGGGGTTTGTCTTGTTAAAATTGGGACTACAGCTCCCAAATGTCCTTTATGTGGTCATTTGGAAACAATCTTGCATGTTTTATGGTTTTGTCCTAAAGTTCAAAATGCTTGGAACTGGATACATTAATTTTTATTTTCTTTATAGCCTTATTGCTTCACTTGGCATCATATCCTTTTGGGAGATAATCCCAAGCTCCTGCCTATGTTCACCCAAATTTGGCATGTTTTCGAGAGGGGAGATTCTATTTTGATATAGAAAGAAAGAAATTATTTTTCTTCGTTAATTATGCAATTGATCAATATTTCTCTGCTTTAAAATAAATCTATGGTGATATCCAATGTGCTTCACGTAGATACATATTCAAAGCAACAAGGTTGCAACCAAAATGGACCACCTCTGACCTCGTTGTGCCACTTAGGGAAGCCCCATGTAATGTTGCTTAACTTCCTTCGTCCCCTACTGTAGGCACCCCTTGCCTTTCGTCCATGGTGGTCGCAGCACAAAGGTCTCAACTATAGTGCGTTCGGTCACACTCACCGCTCCTCGTGCCCGTTGCATCGGTGCGATTACTCACAAGTTCACCGCCCTAGTCGGGGCTCACCGCCGCCTTCATCGGCTTTCCAAAAGTCAGGGGTTATTCACTCACCACCTCATCAGCATGGGTGGGGCTCTCCTCTTTCCGCTAGTGTACATCATGATGCTTGACACCCGCTTGCCTCAATCGCCTCCACTGCACAAATTCACCCACCTCAATCTTGCCATTCCTACTCGCGGGGAAGTGGACTTGGAGGAAGAAGTTGTTCTGGTTGGGAACTTCTAGATGCTAGAAAGGACTTACCTGGTTCGGGGTGGTCGATGATCATGATCCACCCGCCTCGAGCATGTTTGCTACTGCTGCTTGATTGTGTTTTTTGTCTGCTTAAAGGCTATGCCTATTTTTGTACTCTCCTAGGGTCAGCCTAGTTTGATTTGCGTTGCTCTAGACTCACCTAGCTTTGTTTGTGGTTTTGGGGCATACTCTTATACTTCCCACTTTTTTGTTAAAAGTTATCTTATATTGTGTTGAGTTAATATAATATAAGATCGTTTTCATAAAAAAAAAAAAGGTCCTCTAATAAGCTTTTGTGGTTTGAATGCACTACGAAATTTAACCTAGGTATTACGAAATTTAACCTAGGTATTATTGATTTGCACAATAAGAAGTTGCACGGGCACGTTTCCCTTCCCCTTCCCTGCAATGACGTGGTATTCTCAGATCTATAGAAAATTTATTTGATAGACCTATTCCAAAAGGAATTAGCAAATACGGACAAGACCTTTGGTTTCTTTCATTGGCCAAAAACAATCTTAATGACACCATTCCACATTCCGTCTTTAAATTGAAAAGATTTCATATTTTTGACTTATCAAATAATAGGTTGAGTGGTAGGATTCCCAACTCTTTAAAGAACTGCTCTATGCTTACCCGTCTAAATCTAGAAAAGAATAACCTATAGGGAATGATACCAAATGTGTTTGGGAGAATGTTTCTCTTCAAATGTTGAAACTTGGAGACAACAGAATTGAAGGACACGTTCCTCATCACTTGCAAAATGTAGCTCTTTGGAAATCCTTGATTTGAGAAATAATGTTATGCAAGGGAGCATTGTAAATTGGGTTCAAAGCTTGCATAGTCTTCAAATTTTAGTGCTCAAATCCAATAAATGTACTGGTCAAATCCATGGTAGTTAAATTTTTACATAAACTTCAAATCTTAGATATCTCCAACAACAATTTTCCGGGAGATATTCCAAGCGGCTTTATGAATTCGATTGCAATGGCAAATCAATCCGAAAACACATGTCTTTGAGTTTGGGATTGAGTTTCTGGTTGACTTTGAAAATATGCCTGAAAAGGAATATACAGTTGAAATGGTCATTAAGAATAAAAGGCAAGATTTGAAGTATGCGAGAGATTTGAGATTACTAAAATCGCTTGATCTCTCCAACAACAATCTATCTGGTAACATTCCTTCGGATGTTAGCTCTCTCAAAGATCTAATTAATCTCAATGTTTCAAGAAATCATTTCAGCGGCAAGATTCCAAAACCTTTGGGAGAGATGGGACAACTACAATCACTTGATCTTTCACAAAATGAATTGTTTGGAAAAATTCCTGCTGAGCTACAAAAAATCAAATCTTTGAGTTACTTGGATGTGTCCTACAATAATCTATCAGGAATGATACCGCAAGGAGGACAGATGATGACATTTGATTCCTTAAAATTCTCCAACAATTCAGGGCTATGCGGCCTACAGATCAATGTGTCGTGCTCAAGTAGTCCTACGTCTCGCAAGAGACCTGAAGAAAACAAATAAGATTCATGGCCATCGGAGAATAATTCTCAAAACAAAGAAGATTCAGAGGATGACTCCGATACATGGTGGGATGTGGGACTGGCATCAGACTATGTATTGGGGTTGTCAATTGTGACGGGAATGTTGTGGCTCAACAAAACATGGAGTGTCCCCTGCTTCAAATTCATGGATAAAATTATCATCTCTCTCTGTTCAAAACATTGAGAATATTTTCATTCTCTTTCTCTAATAAGCGTAACAGGAAACATGTATCATCAGTTAATTATGTTGAAATTTGCACAATATGTGACATGGGAGCAATTGTTGTAAATGTGAAGTCCAAATTTCAAGAGTGTGATGTATAATGCAGGTTAAATTCTATTGTTTCAAGTGCAAATTACATCTTTGTTTACTTCTTATATTTGAGTTTAATAATTTCAAGCTCAAAATGCAAACTTTACTGCTCCACGAGTCACAAGTAAGAGTCACACCGAGTGAATTCCTTATACATCTGGTATTCAAAGCAGTTTTACTGTCCAGTCTGGTCATAGGGTTCCCAATAAATCTGATAACCAAAATAATTTTACTACTACATTAAATCACAAACAATAACTCCCTAATAAATCTGGTGTTCAAAATGTTTGATCCATTCCAAAAAATGAATGCCTGTCAGCTCGGCGCTAAAGATAATTCAGAAACCATCAATTTCGAATTTTTTTGTCACATTGTGTTTACGAACTCATTGGGAGGGTACGTTTGCAGAGACTTTTTTTCCTAAATCATGATGGATTGTTTATGTAGACAATGACAATTCTGTTGGAAATATCTAATTTTGAAGTATAAATTCTAACTTTATGGAATTCAACGTTATGTAAAACATATTCACATTTATTGTGAATATTAACTCCTCAAAAATCAACAGATATTGTATAGAATATCTAAAAAATATCAAGAGATATTATATATATCTAGAAATATATGGGAATATCTAGAAAATATCCAAAAGATCAATAATATCTAATATGAGATATTTTCTAAACTAGAAGGTTGGAAAACTTCTATAAATAAGAGGTTTCACTTTGTAATTCAATAAGCAAGAAAAACAAGAGAAAACACCAAAGTGCTTTGGAGTATTTTTAATACAAAGTTTGTTTCTATATTTCTCTTGTGAGTGTGTGTGTTCATAATATTGTTTCTATTTGCATTATCTTACCACACACCCTCTAGGTTAGGAGTTAGTTATAATTCCTTCAAATTGGTAAAAGAGCGAGGATGAGCTTACGTCATAAGTTTTTATTTCACTCTATTAGTCTAGTTCAAAATGATGGGTATGAGCAACAGTCTCACTCAATCCCAAATCCCCATATTCAATGGGAAGAACTACAATTATTGGAGCATAAAAATGAGGACCTTATTTTGTTCACTAGATGTGTGGGAGCTAGTTGAGAATGAGTTTCCAGAACTTGCAGATTTTCGAGCACTTCAAGCACTAGCACAAGTAGATCAATATTTGTTGAAGGAGAACAAACAAAAGGATGTAAAAGTCTTTTTTCAAATTCAACAAGCAATGGATGAGTCCATCTTTCCGCATCTTGCAATAGAAACTAGATCAAAGCAAGCATGGGAAAGTCTTCAAACGACTTATCAAGGTACTAGTAAAGTAAAAATTACAAAATTACAAAATCTTAGGAGAGATTTTGAAAATATTTGTATGAAGGACTTAGATTCAATAGATTTATTTTTTACCCATGTGATGGGTGTAGTAAATCAAATTAGGTCTCATGGTGAGACTTTAGAGGATCAAAGGATTGTAGAGAAAATACTTAGAAGTCTTCCTAGTAAGTTTGATGTAATTGTTGTTAGAATAGAAGAATCAAAGAATTTAACCCAAATGTCTGATAGACGAATTAATGGGATCTTTAATATCCCATGAGAAAAGATTGAATAGATCAAGTAGCTCATCTCTTGAGAAAGCCTTCAAATCACAAGTTTCAATTGGTGGTAATAGAGCAAGAGGAAGATCAAGCTTCAATAGAGGCAAAGGAAGAGATTTCCAAAGAGGATCTAGAAGAGCAAACACGTCTTATGAATTAGAAAGAAAAATTTAAATTTCTACATTACAAGTGCTAGAGGCCAGGAAACAACCAAAATCACACTTATGGTCAGAGGTATGACAAGTCGCATGTTCAATGCAATTACTGTAAAAGGTATGGACACTATGCCAATGAATGTAGGAAGAAATAGTTTGATATGAGTAAACAGAATGCAAATTTTTCTGAAGAAAATCGTCTGAAAGTTATAACAATGGTTCAATGTTCATTACATGTAATGTTGCTCAAGAAAGTGCAAAGGATATTTGGTTTCTAGATAGTGGATGTAGTAATCACATGACTGGATGTAAGGAAATGTTTGCAAACATAGATGAGTCAATTACATCTGAAGTTAAGTTAGGAAATGATAATAAAGTTGCAGTCATGGGAAAAGGAATAGTAAATATTGAAACTAGGAAAGGTGAGAACAAACACATTCCAGATGTGTATTATGTTCCTGGTTTGAAACATAATCTAATGAGTATTGGGCAGTTAGTGCAGAAGGGATATAAAGTCTATTTTGAAGATGATGCATGTGTAATATTGGATAGAAATCCAAGTAACAAATTGATTGCAAAGGTTGAGATGACACGAAACAAAATGTTTCCATTAAGAATCCAACATGATTTGTCATCTACAAATATTTCTTCAGTAGCATTTAAAGTTTCTCTAAAAGATCGACTTGGTTGTGGCATTTGAGATTGGACACTTAAGTTTTAGTGGTTTAGATTTACTGCAAAAGAAGCATATGGTGAAGGGTTTGCCTTTGATAGAGCAACCAAACAAGCCTTGTGAAAGTTGTATTCTAGGAAGCAACACAAGGAAAACTTTCCTGTTGGAAAGTCATATATGGCTAGATCTCTTTTGATATTGTCCATTCATATCTATGTGGACCTATGCAAACACCATCAATTGGAGGAAGCATGTATTTTCTAACTTTTATAGATGATTTGAGTAGAAAAACTTGGGTTTATTTCTTGAAACATAAGTTAGAAGTCTTTAGTGTATTCAAAGAGTTTAAGGCCATGGTTGAAAAGTAGAGTGGTTACTATATAAAGGTGTTAAGATCAGATAGAGGGGAGAGTATGTTTCAAATGAGTTCCTAAATTTTTGTAAATTTCATGGGATTAAGAAGTAATTTACGACAAGGTATACACCTCAACAGAATGGTGTGGCAAAATGAAAGAATAGAAAAATTATGGAAATGGATAGAAGTATGTTGAAAGCCAAACATTTACCAAATAAGTACTGGGCTGAAGTAGTAGCTTGTGCGGTTTACATCTTGAACCGATGTCCAACAAAAATTGTGAAGGATAAAGTTCCTCAAGAAGCATGGAGTGGAAAGAAACACAGTGTCTCACATTTAATAACTTTTTGGATGTGTAGCTTATGCTCATATTCCAAATGAGAGGAGGAAGAAATTGGATAATAAAGGAGAAAGATGCATTTTTGTTGGTTACAATGGGCAATCAAAAGCCTATAAATTATACAACCCCATCACAAATAATTTTATTATTAGCAGAGATGTTGAGTTCATTGAAGAACAAACATGGGATGGAAGTATTGATAAGTTAACAACTATCACTACAGGAATACCTCATCATGAGAATGAGTTTGATGAAAAGAGCACACAAAATGTTCATCTAGCACCTCAAGGGATCAATGCAGTGACATCTTCTTCAAATAGCACTCCAATTTCAAAAGCATCACAAGAGATATCTCAAGTGGATTTTCATCCCCTCCAACAAATTTACATCCTCATGAAGCATCAGGCATGAAGGTAATTATTCACATTCAAATTCTCACAATAGTGACATATCAAATCCAACATTGACAACACAAAGGTCTCACTATAGGGACACTTGAGGAAGATAAGAAGCTTAAGAGAGATTTATGAACAAACTCAAGGTGATGAGAATGTTGATTTATATTCTGATTTTGCATTATTTTCTCATGATGATCCTATATATTTTGAAGATGCATTTTAAAATGAACAATAGGTAAAAGATATGGATGAATAAATTGATTTATTGAAAAGAATTGTACATGGGATCTTGTGAGCCTTCTGTTGGTGCTCATTTTGACATCTCACCATTTTGCCCTAAATTTTTCAAAATCTGTGGGCTTTGCCGTTTTTCTGTTTTTCCTCAACCATGGGAGCTTGAAGATGATCGATTTATATTTGTATGCCTTTGAAAATCCAAATCCATGGTCAAAAGATGCTCGGAACCATGATCCACATAGTTTTTTTTCGAATTTTTTTCATCATTGGCAAAAAAAAATAAAAAAAATCGGGTTCTAAGCATGATTGGTGAATTTTTGTGTTTTGGCGGTCAAGCCCTCCACGACGTGTCTTTCTCCTGTCAAAGTTATTCCTCGGTGCTCACGTGGCTTCCTTTGGTTGGTCAAGGGGTGGCGGGTGAATGCTTTAACTTATCACTTTTTGCTTTTTGGCGAAAAAAGTAAATTATGTCCCGTAGCCCCCAACTTGTTGATTGATTGGTTCTCTTGGTGCTTACGTGGCTTCTTCCAATTGGATGGGGTGCGGCGGGTCTGTTTTTTGAACTTATTCTTTTTGGCTACTTTGGAAAAAGGTTTGAACTTGCCCAATGCGCCCCAATCAGTTCTCGATTGGAGCAAATTTAAGAGGCAGGGAAAAGGTCTCACTTTGACCCCGCAAGAGGACACATGGCGAGCCCACGCTTGATCAAGGTCTCAACTTTTGGGGATTATCTCAAGGAGTGCCGCATTGACACGTGGAGGCTTCCGCTCACTTTGTATTTTTACTTAGAATTTTCAACGGCCAAAGGAGACCTGCCAGCATGACACGTCTTGCCTTTACGAGCTTCAAGCATTCGACAAACTTTTCTAGAGTAGGACATGTGGCGAGCCCGCGCTCGTTCAAAGTATCAAATTTTGGGACCATCTCAAGGTGCGCCGTGATGACATGTGGCAGGTTGAAAAGTCAAAGGGGTGGGGAGGCGGACCATCGGGGCAATTTGGATTTTTGCCCCTTGACATCAAAGGACTAAAACATCAAAATGGCCCACAAGCCCGATAAAGGAAGGGTCAAAGCTTGCCTTCCATCAACGCTTTGAGGTGCGGACTCTCGGGGAAATTTGGAAAATTTTCCTTTTGGAGAAAAGGGTTAAAAATGAAATGGGGGAAGCACGGTTCCGCTGAAATCATATTTGGACACGTGTTAGACCCGTTTCTTGAGGAAAGAGGCTCATGGGGAAAACTTGGAAAATTTTCCCTTTTCCAAAAAAGGAGTGAAATGGAAGAATTTGGCCGCGGTTCCACTGGGGCCCACCTTAGGACACATGTCAGGCTCATTTCCTGAGGGCGGAGATGTGGGGAAAAATATGAAAATTTTCCATTTCTCCAAAAGTTGTAAAAAGTCAAGGGAAGCCCCCGGTCTGTTCTAAAGTTTGAATCTACCACATGGATGACCCAAATTCAAAGTAAAGATCAACGACAATCGAGAGTCTGAAAATATGATTTTCCCCCCATTTCTTTGAAACACGCCTGGAAGTGTGAGTCTTCATGATTTCTTGGTTTTTCTACACACGCCAGCAGAGGAGGGAGTTAATGTTGATATATGAGTTGGGTGGGAAGATCTGGAAGGTGTCTTTCGCCATTAAAATGGTTTGACTTTTGTCTTGCTCGATTTTCTATTTTCTTCTCCCAAGCACACAAGGGGCCGATTTGACAAATTAGGGGTGGAAGTGGTTGGCAAATTGAAGGAAAAGTGATCTACCGAGAGAATTGAGTTGAATGCGGGAAGAAACCGAAGAGATTTGCCCTCAAGCACCTGGAGACTTTTATTAATTTGATTATGCGAATCATGGAAAGCATCAGTACATTTAAAGTTTTTTTCTTTTGGGAGGAAGGGGCTCTGTTGGAAATGCTATAAAGGGCACGAATTCATTGTGTAAATGGTTGAGAGTTTTAGAAAGACCAGAGATTGATTTTTCTAGCAAAAAAAACTTGTCAGAGCCCATACCTTTTGAGAAGCCGTCTGAGAAGCTTGTATATCTCTTTTTGTATCAAATTCAATCGTCTCAAGGTGGTTGCAAGTGTACATCCATTGAAAAGCTTTGAGTTTGTTACGAAACATTCCTTTGCTCTTTGATAAATTTGATCAAACTTGAGTTATTCTTTGTTAATCTTGAGTAAAGTGTATTTATTTCATCTCTCGAATGCATGCAAATAGTTTTTTGTTTATATTGCAAACTTGTATCAAAATCTAGTCCAATCACACAAGTCTCAATCCTTGTGATAGTTTAGTGGCACCTACAATTTTATTTCTCGGAAGATCCTTCATCTGGGAGTGAGATAAATGGTTTAAAATCACTTTTCTTTCATTTTGTTGACAAAGATTATCTCGTAAGCCTCAGGGTGTACCTCGGATGTGGTTTGAATTGAATCTTGGTGCTTTATTGGGTTCTCTCGACTTGAGTCTTCATGACGAAATCCCATAGGTTGTGTGAAAGAGTGCTAACCTAGGCCTCCACTTGGGCACATATTCTAGTTGAAGAAACATTTAACTTTTGTGGCATTTTTTGGTTGAATCCTTCCATTTTGCATAAGCTCTCAAGAATCTGGTGAGTCAAGTGTATCCTGTCTCCCCTCCCACCAAAATTTCATTTAACAACAACCAATCCTACCCATACTACCCTTATTTGTCATGTGTGTATGCCAATGCACAATCCTCATCAATTAAACATGCAGAAGCACCGGGGTCTCAAATGTCTTTAGTAACCTTTGCCTTGTTGTGAAAGTATCGCCATGATTTGGAAGTGACAACTCTCAGTGAGAGTCATATCCCTGTGTTGATCATATTTTCTTCAAGATCCTCTTTATAAAATTTATGCAAAAGAAAGGTACCCGTATCTCCTTTCATATAACAGGGTTACAAAATAGGTTCTCTTACCTTGGGACACCTGAAAGGCCTGACCTAAAATAGTTAGGATCGAGATCACATCCTTTTAAGGTGCTACCCATCTCTCCACAAATCCAAGTAACAAAGGGACAATCAGATTTTTCCCCGGCTACAAAATGACATATATTTATGATCTGATTACCTCTAAGCTCCATGTTGAATAAGTGTTGCTGTTTGGCTTGAAAAGGAGAACAAATTTGGGTACCAACTTGTGACCTTCCATAAGGAAAGAGTGTAATTGGCGTAAAGTGGGTCTACAAAACAAAATTCAATGTAGATGGAAATGTTGAAAAATATAAAGCTAGGTTAGTTACTGAAAGGGTTTCACAACAACCCAAATTGATTACAATAAGACTTTTGCTCCAAAGTGCTCGACTAGACATTGTCGAACCATTTTAAAAATAACAACACAAAATAATTGGAAAGTCTATCAAATGGATGTCAAGTCTACATTTTTGAATGACATACTAGAAGAAGAAGTTTATGTTTTACAACCACCTGGATATGAAATTTTTGGTCAAGAGCACAAGGTCTATAGATTGAAGAAAGCCTTGTATGGTCTAAAACAAGCTTCGAGAGCATGGTATAGTAGGATTGATTCATATTTTTTGAAAAATGGATTTAGCAAAAGTAATAGTGAGCCAACACTATACATCAAGATGAATGATCAAGAAAAAATTCTAATTGTATGTCTATATGTTGATGATCTAATATTCACAGGAGATTTGTCAATTGAATTGTTTAAGACAACAATGAAGAAATAATTTGAAATGAAAATTGGGTCTAATGAAGTATTTTCTTGGCATAGAAGTCAGTCAATCAGAAAATGGAATTTTTATATGTCAATCAAAATATTCCAATGATATTTTGAAAAGGTTTGTATGATGAATTGCAAGCCAACATCAACACCAATTGCCACAGATTGAAGCTAAGTAAAGATGATAAAGGATGCAATATTGATCCAACTATGTACAAAAGACTTGTTGGTAGCATGATGTATTTGACAGCTACTAGGTCTGATATCATGTATGGTGTAAGTATTATTTCTAGGTTTATGGAATCCCTAAAGGATTCTCATTGGAAAGCTAGAAAAAGAATTTTAAGATATGTTAATGGAACCAAAGTTTTGGAATTTTATATACAACTTTTGATATTTTCAAGTTAGTTGGGTACATGGCGGTGATTGTGTAGGAATCATAGATGACAGAAATAACATATCCGGTTATGTTTTCCATTTTGGTTTAGGTGCAGTTTCATGGGCTTCTAAGAAGTAACCTATTGTCACACTCTCTTTCTCGGAAGCGAGAATATGTGGCAGCCACAATAGCCAACATGTCAAGCAATATATGGATGAGAAGAGTATTATTAGATATAAAGCAAGAACAAGAAGAAAAAAAAGATATTTTGTGATAACAACTCAACTATTGCATTGTCAAAGAATCATGTTTTTCACAAAAGGAGAAAACATATTGATACTAGGTATCATTTTATTAGAGAGCTAGTCAACAATGGACAAATATTTTTGGAGTTTTGCAGGTATGCAGAACAATATGTTGATATCTTCACCAAGCCATTACCAAAGGACACATTTGAGCATATGAGAGATTGCTTAGGCATCATAGGTCCGTATTGCTCCAACAATACATGAAGAATCAAGATTAGGAGGGAGTGTTGGAAATATATAATCTTGATAGATAAATTCCAACTTTATGGAATTCAACTTTATGTAAAAGATATTCACATTTATTGTGAATATTAACTCCTCCAAAATATCAAAAGATATTGTATATAATATCTAGAAAATATCAAGAGATATTATATATATCTAGAAATATCTGGGAATATCTATAAAATATCCAAAAGATCAATAATATCTAATATAAGATATTATGAGATATTTTTTAAGCTATAAGGTTGGAAAACTTATATAAATAAGAGGTTTCACGTTGTAATTCAATAAGAAAGAAAAGCAAGAGAAGGCACCGAAGTGCTCTGGAGTATTTTTAATACAAAGTTTGTTTCTATATTTCTCTTGTAAGTTTGTGTGTGTTCATAATATTGTTTCTATTTACATTATCTTAGCGCACACCCTCTAGGTCAGGAGTTAGTTATACTTCCTTCAAATTCAGACTCAATGGCATTTGGTCCAAATCCAACCAGACTTGGTAACTTGTGTTTACAAATAGAGAGCCATAGAATTGTTAAAAAGGAATTATATAACTTAGAGAGAATTGGCACTAATGAAGGTGTGATAATGAGTTCGAAGACTCCATTCCTCTAATAAGTGCGGGGGTATTAAAAGTGTGTAATGATGCCGAATAGATCTGAAGCAGATAACATTGGTCAACTTTCAATGTAATTTTTGAGCCCAAGTGTATTAGAAAATAAATGAATCTTTAAGTAATTTTCCTTTTCAAATGGCACAATGTTTTATCCACAGTCCTAAAATTGGGGGTCGTGGAAAATTATAAACTCACTCAAGATGTCTCTTTGCTCAAACACAAATTAACGAGATACTCTTTAGAAATAAAAATAAATAGAAGTTATGTCTATTAACTAGAAATTGTACTAAAAAAGGTTGCGATGGATCTATTGAAAACCAAAGGTAACACACATGGATGAATAGAGGTGCAACTAAATACATTGAAACTTCAAGCAAAACAATGAAGGAGAATCATGATTCCTATGTATAAGAGAGACGAAACCTAAATCTTAGATGTGAATAGGGAGGCATGAAGGAGTTAAATTTAAAGGAAAAACACTGGAGGGAGGAAGAGATGTGATGATGAAGGGGATAGAGGGAGGAGAATTTCGAGGCTGGGGAATCTAGTGGAGGGAACTTTGGTGGTTCTCTTTTTTCGTTTGATAAGTCACATATGGACCATGTGTCACTTTTTTGTACTAAGCTTCATGTTATTCTAATAAGGGCTCTAAAAGGTTAAACATGAGACTTGCCAACACACATTGGGATATATTTTTCACACTTTCATGTGACAATCCATGGGTGGTAAGGGTTTTTTTCCCTTGGGCTTAAACTGGAAGAGTCCCATAATTCAGCTAGCTCAGGACAAACATTGTCTTCGAAAATCACCCCTCAACTCCAAGTTCAACCCTTGTAGAATGACCATTAGTGGGACTTAGCCTATATAGCTCCTCCCCACCAAGGATACCAGTCAACATAAACCAACTAGTGATAACTCCAACAATATCAATCCCACCACTTAAATTTAGAATCTCCAAGAACACTCCTGGTGGAAATCATTGATCTCCACTCATCCATATGAATGCCTTATGGTGATCTACCCTATTGTTGAGAAAAGAGGCTGAGTGGAGGAGAAACTCTTCCAACAACGCACCTAACTAGAAGGATTTTCCTTACACGACTATGTGTTGGCTCAATCATAGAGATATTTTTGAGCTTTAACATGTGAAAGTTGAAATAGACATTTCAAAACTATGTTGCCTCTTTTGCGAGACTTGTGCAATGCATGGAAAATTATGCTTTCCAACATAAATGTTCGCATATATACTTGATGTAATGCAAGTATTTGATATGCACTAACAACTAATGGATTCTCCTTATAAATATTGCCTTTAATGTAAATATTTCATTTTAAGGTCAATATTATATCTTTGTGAATATTATTTTTAAATGCATGTTAGATTATGCAATAAGAGTTTTGGGATGAATTCTTCTTTGTTGGGGTTTTATTGTCTTATGTCATTGTTTATTCCTTGGTCCCTTGCCTTTTCATGCCATATTTTTCTATAGTTACGAGGTTAGTCTTTGCATGCTTACTATTTATTGGCTTTGTTTAGGGAACCTCGCCCTTAGGTGGCCTATATATATGGTACCTCACATCTCATATGAAAATATTGTAATTGCAATTAAGAATTGTGATGTTGTCTAGAATGGTGCTTTATGGAAACAACCACTCGAAGTTTTGCTGAAAATATTCCACAACGTAACATCTCTCTTGCTCGAATTATTTCACATCCTACTAAGTTTGGTGTTGATTGTCTTTGGCTTGAAAATTCGTGTTTAATAGGGTATGTTGTTGGGTGAATTCTCTTCAAACATATGATGAAAACCTGGGTTCAATCTATGTAGAATGACTATAGTATAAGTTGGATGTGTAGACACCTAAATTCTGATTTTGCAATCTTATTGCCAAACGCACACAAATCACTCTCATTCTTGCCAAATCTGTTATAATTAGTGGTTTTTGCTAATTAACTAACGTTCCTTACCAATTTAGCCAATTAACACCATGTTGTTGATTACGTAACCCCTTTCGCATTAAGGATGCCACTTTACGGCGAATCTTAAGTCAAAATCCTTTTGAAATGAAAAACTTATTTACACATGTACAATGTATAGTTTTAATGGGGAACTCGGATATCATGAAAGTGTTAAAATAGAATAGATCATCAATACAAAAGGATAGAGGAATTAAGTAGTGGGAAGGGGTAGAAAGGCACTCTCAAGAAATATAGATAACAAAATAATTCCCTTACATGCATGCGAGAAAAATTATTTGGAACAGAACCATTTGCATTTGAGACAATAAGATGTTATTTCAAAGACACAAAGTTCTAGAAATTACATCTACAGGAATACAAAGCTTCTTGAAGTAACACAGATAAATGATTCAATAACATTTAACAGATAGTAATGAAAGAACAAGACCAGATAGACATAGAAAGAAAGATCTTTTGTATTGATTGCTTTTTTACTCCTTAACACTTTCAAAAATAAACCAGAGTTCCAGCCCCTAAAGAATGGCGTAGAGAGCCCATTATATAACTTACAAATTAGTTACACTTGGTAACTACTTCTTTTAACTAAAATGTTAATTAAGGAGATGCTTGACACAAAACCCTTAACTAATTACAATAAGCTCGATTTGAGAAAAAGAAGGAAGGGAGAAGGCTGGAAGGGAAAACAACTTGCTTATTGCTGAGGAGGGCCCACCGACTTGAGGATTCGTTGCTAAACTTTTTAATGCTTCCGCTATGTCTCTGCCTCATGGGACTGATGTGTTGGTAGTAGCTTGAGTCCAAGTACCTAGGCATTTCTCCATCTCCTTATCAAACTCAGTGTGTGCATGGTATTCTTTATTAGCCTCTTCAATAGCAGATTGAAGAGAGAAAATCTCCTTTATCTTCTCTTTGGTAATTGATTCCTCCTTGAACAAGTTTTCTTTAACAAATGCCTTGAATTGAGTTTTAATTTCTTGGAGGGAGAAAGGAACACCTAAAGTTTCATCATGAAGATGATAGTGAATATCTTTGAAAGTGGATACAACACAAGTTTTGAAGGCTTCTCCTTTCTGCCAACTGTTCCTCAACTCTCCTAAAGCTTCCTCCAGAACTTTTATTTTCCATTCCATGCTGAAAACCCATGACCTTGATAAATTGTCTTTGGCATCATCAAAAACCTTGTTGGCCATCAATATATTTTCATCAGCTTATCCCATCAGGTGAAGATCCACTATGCAGCTACTCCAAAGTTTAAGTTCTTTATCCATGGTCCCAATTGTGGAGGAGAGATTTTGTTGTAGATTAGTCACCTTCTCATTGAGTTTGAAGGCTTCTACAATGAAATTCAAACCTGTAATGATCATGTCATCCACCATGGCTTCCATAGCTCTCCCATAGATGGAATACTATGTGTATGTCTTTAATGCTTTGAACTTCATCTTGACTAAGAATCATAGGTGGCGGAAGGGCAGACAGTGGAGTAGGATCCAAAACCTTGTCCTTAGATAATAATGACTTGATGAAGCTAGAAAGAATTTGAGCTTGTTCCTCCAGCTGTTCTATAGTCTGTTTACCTTTTTCTACTCTCTCAATAACTCTGGTTACTATTTCCTGGAGGTTATGCACCTCACTCTCAGGGGTAGATTCTCCCATTGGAATCCTAGAAAGCTCCAGATCAGAGGCTAGTAGATCTTGTTCTACCTTATCAACCTTAGGTTTTGCTACCTCAAGAAATTGTTGGCCTTGGACATCTGTCACTATCCTTGAAGTTGTTTTAGCTCTCTTTGCTTTGGAGCAAAGGAGTAGTGCCCAACAAGGCTGCCACAACATCAAAATTTGGCCCTGTCAATCGAGAAGAAGGTTTCCTCTTCCTGCTGTCAACCAAGGGTTGCACCCATGCAAAAGTGGAGGAAGAAGAAGGAGCAAGAGATCCAAGAGCAAGAGAACTCATGGCACTTAAAGTATTTACTATTGTTGCTTCTAGTAGAGATGTGAGTGAGTATCTGGAGCTTCTTGGGTAGAGGAATCAGTGGTACTTGGAGGTTCAGTGCTATGCACTTCCTTCTCTTTATCTATTGTAGCTTCTAAAGTTCTGCAGGGACTGGTACTTCACTATCATCACTTTCACTGAGAACAATGACGTTCTCTTGGCCCCGAAAGGTAGTTCTGAATGCTTTAACAGGGGATCTTCCTCAATCGGCTCCTGTTTAACCTCTTTCACCTTCTTTTGGTATACTTGAGTAGATGAAGAAGGGGTGGATGATTCAGGTTCTTTATTTGAGGAAGGAGGAGGGGTTTGTGCAGGTACCTCTGAGCTAGGTGTATGTGATTCCTTCCTAGGTGTTGAAGTATCTTTGGAGGAAGATTCTCTGGATTCTTCTTAAGCTCTCGGACCTTTCTATCAAACTAGACCTTGGTTCTTACAAGGACAGGGGCCTAGAATCTCAACCAAGTCATCCTTCTCCCTCTTGTACCAGTCCAGATCCTCCAAGGGAGTATGCTTGATCAATGTATCATATTCATATGACAACAAGTCTTCATTATCATCTTGAAGCCCTTCAGGAATTTGATATAGATTGAGCTCCTTTATCAGCTGGAGAGAGAATCTACCATAATGTCTCCACCTTGCTTCAAAGTCATCTACACAATCGGCCCAGTAGTCCTCAGTATCTGATCTTGTGATGATAATTAATTATGAGATTTAGCTCAATGAACTTCTTCAAATCAAAATAGGTCTTGCCGAAGAAGTGAACAAGTGATGGGAGCAAGGGCCCTTTCTATGTTTTGAGCATCCAAAGTTGTTTTACATGTATAATTACCCAAGGATATGGGGAAATGCAGCCCAGAGATTTTCTTGTCTCTGCAGGTTCTATGTAACTTATCCAATTGCCTGCATACTTCAATCAAAGCCATCTTATCATTACAAAACATGGGGAGTTTGAGAGGTGTGTTCTCATAACCGCTAACTTGATATATGAAAACCTTCTAAACTGAATGAAGAAAGCTCCATATTTTTCTATCAGGTTCATGGCCTCATCAGAAAATCTTCTAGCAGTATCACTTTCTAGAAGCCTCACAATATACATGGTAAAAGCATCATTCACCCTCCTGAAGTTATGGTTTTTGTTTCAAGGGTGAACTGAGGGTAGTATGCATAAATGGGTTCATCCTTCTGACCCTCGATGTATGTGAAACCAAACCATTGCCGAGATGCTGCTAGGGTATACATAAGATAAGAAGTCATATAGAACTTCTTGGTCTGTTGCACATTGGACAACTGTTCTGTCAAATTCATGCAAATGATTTCTACCCAATTTATGCTCTGGCTACCTTCACAGATGATGTTGATGAGTGGGCACATCCAAAAGTGAAATTCATTGGTGGAGGGTAATCCCATGACACGAGCTAGCAAGATAATGAAATCAGATAGTTCTTCATTAAAATCAGCCCTAAATAATGCTTTGGAAAGTCGATGCTCCCTTTTTAGGGTTCTTCAACCATGATTTTCTATCCTCACTTTGTATTTATCACTGTCTTGCTCGAAAAGAGTTTGTGCTTGAGCTTGAGAGATAACAATGGAGTTTTCAATTTTTGGGATCCGTAGAGCAGTGGCAATGGCAACAACATCTAGTTTGGCGATTAGTTCCCCATGCACATTAGATAATTCATTCGTGTCAGGGTTAAAGTGAGCCCCACATGTGAGCATGATGTCGGCACATTGTATCTTGAGATCGGGAAACCCGTAGCAAATGCAAGGCCACTATTGTTGATCATTTGCGCCATGGGAGAAGGATTAGGGTTAGTCAACTTTGCTCCAAAATCACCAAAATCTAGGTGACGAACCTCACTATCCCTGATATCGGGAATAGAGGATTCGAGTGGTGAAACATGTTCTTGACCTTGAAATTTGATCTTCATGTTGGCGTACAAAGAAAAACCTTCACAACTTGAATTCACAATAAAAAAAATGCAAAGGGAATGGGAGCATGAGTAGATGGTCTTAATTGCAAGGATTTGAGCGAATGGTAGCAAGTAAGTAGTGTGTAAAATGCGTAGAGGGTAGTCCCATTAAATAGCCATTTTAGGAGAGAGAAGGTTATAAATGTGCATTAAATTCATATGCACCGACTCAAAAAGGAAAGCATCGGGAAGAGCAGAAAAAACTAGCCCGTATGGTCTTTGGTACATTTGGGACATGAGGGACGTGAAGACGTGATCCGGATGTGGGTGATGTGGGTAATGCGGGCCAAAAGAGCACGGGTAGTCCAGGAACTTAGAAATGTGAGGGATGCGAAGACGTGATTCGGCCGATGCGCGCGATGCGGGAAAGTGGGGATGGAATGCACAGATGCTTTTGGGATAGATAAGACAAAAGTACGTGAAGGGCCCGATGTGGCCAATGTGGGGGTGATCGGGGAACAGAAAGCCCGGTGAACTTAGAACATTTGGAACAAAAGTTCTGACATAACCGAAAGTTAACATATTTTTGGGGAAAGTGGCGATCGGGGAACAGAGGGTCCAGCAAAACTTGGGACATATGGGACAAAAATGTCCATAGAGACCCATAAATCACTAAAATGACTCAAAAAAACATGAATTTTCCCTAACTCCTCAACTTTTCTCTTCACTAGAACATCATAAAAGGTGTTAACTCAAAATTTTCAATTTTTTGACTTTCGAAAGAGGGGAAATTTTGAGAGGACAACAACTGGCTCTTTCTGGGGATGACTTGGCTAGATTTAAAAGAATGAGACAAGGCAAGAACTCTCTGAAAGCTAGGGGAAGAAGACCAGTGCCTTATCCATTGGGCCATAGAGTCAAAAAAACACATACAAAGACAACACCCAAACAGGAAAGAAAAACACACCAAAAGCAAGGAAAGGAAACACACCCTATACATAATATACAAAAAGACTTCCTATTCACCTAGGACTTGAACAATTTTAGGTATTGCCCACTATAAGGAAGTGGGAGAGAGAACCATCCATGTAATCAAGATAGAAAGAATTCTCACCAGCAAAGTGCCTGATTTTGAAAGGACCGAGCCAAAGAGAATCAAACTTACCATGGCTTCCTCGAGGCTCATGTCTTTTATCCCACAACAAAACAATGTCTCCAACTTTGAAATCCTCTAGACTTGGCCTTCTTATCAAACAAATATTTTACCTTCTGTTGGTGAGTAGATATTCTATCAACAACCTGCAATCTATCTTCATTCAACTTATGAAGATACATGATCCTTTTATCTAAAGAATCATTGAAGCTGGTGTCTTCAATGGCCTTCATTAAATACAAGGTTGGTAGCTCCATTGTTACTGGTAATTGAGCTTCCACACCATACACCACTTGAAAAGGGGACATCCCAATAGCTCTTTTAGGTGTAATCCTATCTTCCCAAAGAGCATCATAAAGTTTCTTGTGCCAGTTCCTCTGAGATTCATTAACCAATTTCCTTACTATAGCCACCAGATTTTTGTTTGTTGATTCTTCCTGTCCATTCCCTTGAGGATAATAATCTGAAGAGTGAGCCAGGGAAATGCCATATCCATAACAAAATCCATCATCTCAGTTGAAGAAAAATTTGAAGCATTATCAGTCACAATCTTGTTTGGCACACCAAACCTCACCAAGATGTTTTCTTTGATAAAATTACATACTACTTCAGAAGTAGTACTCTTTACTGGGATGGCTTCTACCCACTTAGTAAAATAATCTGTGGCAGTCAACACATGAGTATGTCTAGCACTTGAAGATGGATTAAGTGTTCCAATAAAATCTAAACCCCATTGTTGAAAGGGCTCTTCAATCACAACTGGTTTAAGTGGCAAGGCAGCCAACTTGGGTCTGCCCACAAAGGTCTGACAAGCTTCACATTTATCAATCCACTTTGATGCATCTTTGAACAAGGTAGGCCAATAGTATCCTGCATGAAGAATCTTGTGAGTAGTGACAGTAGATGAGTAATGGCCTCCACATGCTTGATCATGGAAAGCTGAAAGAAGCTTCTTCTTGTTGCTCTTTATCAACGCATTTCAGAAATCTCCATCCATCCCACGTTTGAACAAAGCATTCTCCCACAACACATATTGGGCTGATCTTAACTTGATAGCTCTTTTCTCCTTGGTAGTCAAATGAGAGGGACATTCTCCATAGGTGAGAAAATGTGTGATATCAGCATACCATTCATCAATTGAGCTGAGAAACAGAATAGTAGGAACATCAACTTCATCCTTAGGTAACTCATGGCCAGCTCCTTCAGCAATGAGTTCACACAAGCCTTTACCACGGACTAGTTTGGTTGGTCTGATGTCAATATCATATTCTTGAACCTTCACCACCTAGTTCCCTCTCTTAGTTCCAAACTCTTGCTGTGAGAATAGACTTGATGGTTGTGTCAGGCACAAGTACTGTGGAGTGAGAGTTAAGAATATAAAAATGAAACTACTTGACAACTTTAACCACTGCAAAAGCATGTTTCTCCATCATTGTGTATTTCAACTCATGATTTTTAAGAATGTAGCTCATGAATGCAATTGGGAGTTCATGATCATTAGAATCTTTTTGAGTCAAGACAACAACCAGGGTGTTTTCTGTGGCATAGCAATAGATAATAAAATCTTTTCTAAAATCTGGACATGCTAAGATAGGAGTTCTAGCAATAGCCTTTTTAATACCTTCAAAGGCTTCTTTCCCTTCAGAAGACCAGCCAAACATTTGTTTTCCTTTCATCATTTGGGAGATATTCAAAGTTAGCTCTACAAAATCAGGATGAATCTTCTCAGAAAGTTGATCTTACTAAAGAAAGAATGCACTCCCTTCTTGCTTGGTTGGAAGAGGAATCTGCTGAATAGCTTGAACTCATTCAGGATCAATTTTGATTCCATCTTTAGAGACAACATGCCCTAACAATTTTCCCTCTGTGACACAAAAAGACATAGATTTCTTGGGATTCAAAGAGATCCCATGTTCTCTGCATTTCAAGAGAACTATTTCCAGATGCTGAAAATGATCTGCTCTAGTTTTGGAAAACACGGTCAGGTCATCTAAATACACAACAATACATTTCCCTTTCAAGCTTCCAAAATCCAAGTCCATAGCCCTTTGAAAAGTGGCACCGGCATTAATGAGTCCAAAAGGCATCCTCTTGTAGGAAAAAGTACCCCAGGGGTGGTGAAGGTCGTCTTGTGCTGATCTATGGTATTGACTTCTACTTGATTATACCCTGAGAAGCCATCAAGCATGGACAACATTTCGGATCCCATAACACTTGCAAAACTTGATCCATCATGGGCAGAGGATAGTTGTCCTTCAAAGAAGCTTGATTTAGATTCTTGAAGTCAACACAGATACGAATCTCACCATTTTTCTTCCTGACAGGCACAATGTTGGCAATCCATGTCGAATGGTGAATAGGGAAGATAATTTTGGCTTTCAAACAACTTTTGGATTTCTGAAAAATAGTGTCAGCAATCTTTGGATTGTATTGCCTTTGCTTTTGCTTGAAAGGTTTAATCCCAGGTTTGAGAGGGATGAAATGTTGCATTTCCTTTGGTTGAAAAGCCTTTAGATCCTCATATGAATATGCAAGAACATCCCTATACTTCTTTAAGAGGTTCACCACCTTCTTCTTTTCTTCTGGTGTACAACATTTTCCAACGTTCACCATCTTGGGGTCAGCAGAGCTCCCAATATTAATCTTTTCATACTCAGCAGATTGTTGTACTCCCTACAGAAGCTTTAGACTTAACATACCTATCATGTTTATCAAATAATTCCTCCAAACTCACCAGCCCTTTAGGAATCTTGTTACCTTTGAGTTTGATGCACCCATCTTGATCTATTTCCTCTTTGACACACTCTTCGTTGGAAGATACACTCTCACGAGGCAAATTGTCACTCCCTTCGAAGTATAATTGTTCAAAGTTATCCCTGAGCTCCAAGAAAGAAAGAAAATGTTGATCATCATTGAAAACTTTCCAGTTACTTGCATTATCAGGCACACTGGGCCTATGGATCATCTCAATGGTAAACTTATCTTGAGAGAAGTCAGGATGAGGTATTAGCAATGATCCTGAGATAGCTAGTGAATCAGCCCTGGTGTTCTTTTCTCTCGGCACACTTCATGGAGAAGGCATCAAGAAATTCAATAGAATCCCAAACTTGATTCTGTAATGCTTCAACCTTCTATTCTTTACTTGAAAAAGGTCTCTGACTTGTTTAACAACTAGTTCTGCATCTCCACGAGCTAGAAGATTCTTCACACCTTTTTCTTTTGCCACGTTAAGTCCAAGAATGAGAGCTTCATACTCTATTGTATTATTGGTATTTTCAAATTGTAGCTTGAATGAGAAAGGATGAACCTTTCCCTCAGGAGATATCAACACTACGCCAGCTCCAGAACCAGCCGAGGAACAACTTCCATCAAATTCCAAATTCCAAACACCATTAGGATCATGAAGTACTTCTTTGGGAAGCTGAGTTTCCTCTGGAGACATAATCATATAGTTACCATGCCCAATATCCTCATAAAGTATTTGTGCTTTGGGATCATCCATCTTTTGTACAATATACTCAGATTGCTTCTCGGGCAAACAACTTCTTCATTTTTCCATTAACTGGTATGAGGGCATGTGACCAATCCATTTGAATTTCTCCTCCCACATCCTTACAGAAGTTCCTACTTAACAACATACCATATGAAGGAGGGATATCTGCTACTAGAATAGTAGCCAAGACTTTTTTCTGGTAAAGTAGCAAAAGCTACTTGTGCATCTTTAATCCTTCCAACCAAGGGCACCTCCTTACTTTCCATAGAATAACATGATCCATAGGTGCGTGTGAGGGTAAGACCTAAAGCATGAGCTACTTTGGCAGGCATTACATTATCTGATGCTCTTGAATCTATGACACATTGCTTTAAGTCTATGGCCTGTTATAAGGAGAGTTACATAAAATGGTTTGATTTTCTCATTATGTGAGGTGATTGCAGCTACCAGATTGGGTTGGGGTGCGGAGGATGGAGTAGGTAAAAGGCCTTTAGAGGTAGTTTTGGAGTGAGAATTGACAAAGTGAACCATTTTGGCAAAAGCTTTAGGATGAGTTTGATAATACTCAGCCTCTAAAATTTGAACCTTTGTCTTTTAAGGTGATCAATGATATCGAAAGATCCAGAGGTGGATGGGCTATCATCACTAGGAATCTTAGGTTTATCAGATTTAGGAGTTGTAGAAGAAAAAAATTTAGTAGTAGAATTAGGAAGAGTAGAATTGGCAGAACTCACCTTCTGTGTGGACGTAGTGGGGATAGGAGATCCTCTTTTTGCAATAACGGGGATAGTCGTGGATGCTCCTTGGATATTTTAACAAGTTGCATCACTTTCTCCCTTTTATTTGTCTACTCTCGAGTCATGACAACGTATGATTCACTATTCATATCTACTACTACTTCATCATAATCATCTTCTTCATCAACACCCTCTGTAGTGAAGAAATTAACTCGAGATCCCTCAAGTTCCTCTATCTCTTCATCAACTTCTTCCTCAAGTTCTTCACAATCTTCATTAACCTCTTCATCTTCAGGTTCTTCAACCTCACAAGTTGCATTAATAGGGACCTTGATGGGTGGCCCCTCAAGTGCTAGCCTTGTCTGAGAAGCAGGCAAATGATTTCTAGGCTGAAAATTCCTCCTTGGAACATCCACATAGGGAGCGTGTTGAGCCAATTGTTTTTTGGCAATGAGGTCATTAGCAAGCTTTTGTACTAATGGATCAGTATTAGGTGGGAGGAAGAGGAGGAAGAAGAAGCTCTAGATTTAGAAGGGTCTCTTTTCAACTTACCAGACATAATCAAATCATCTTCAACGCTAACAACTAGTCTCTGATCCTCAACCAATGTTGCAAGATTGGCTCTTCTCAATGCATAGCTAACTTCAGGTAATTGAGCATTTAGGAAAAAACATTTTTGAATTTGATCTACAGGTTGAGTGTCTGGTGGGATTTTGTTAATCAATTTGTTGAATCTAGCCACAAATTCCCTCATGGGTTCTTGTGATTCCTTCTTTATTTGAGAAATTTGGGCCAGCAAAGCATGTACATCCTCTGCAGGTTTGAAATGGTTCTCAAATCTTGTTCTCATCATGGTCCAACTGGTAATGGCTCCAGCAGGAAGGTGATAGAACCAATCCGTTGCATTATCTTGTAAAGTCTCTACAAAAAGCCTCACCAAGACATCTTCATGTTCAACTCCGAGGACTCCACATGCAACTATGAAGGCTGCGATATGTTCATCAGGATGCACCTTGCCATCACCTCTAAACTTGGGGAAGTTCTTCTGTTACCCCTGGGTAACTCATGCAAAGGCTGAGGAAGGGCGAGAGGCCCAACATGATGGCCCCAAGGTAATGGAACTGCCATCCTTGGAAAGACTACTTGAAGGGGAACTGAAACACCAGTAAGAATCAAAGCATGGAGATTAGGGCTGAGTTGCTCTGGAGGGATACCACCTACAGGGGTTCTATCTTCAACGGGGAGTGCTTGTTGAACGAGCTCTTCTATTTCTTCCTGTTGAAGGAAAAGGGAAACCTTGCTGCTCCAAAAGCTGAAACTGAGAATCTTCAATACCAAGGGCCCTCCTTCCATGAGTAAAACATAGAGTCACCAGATCAAAGAATGATCAAGAAATTGTTCATAGAACTGGAATACGTTAAAAAAATGAATCCCCAGTAGAGTCGCCAAAAACTATTGGTCAAATAAGGACTTTATTGAGAACAACAGTCAGGGGACAGAAAGTCCCTCCTCTTTAATGGGAGAGGTTCCCTTATTTAAAGGCAAAAACTTATTTACACATGTACAGTGTATAGTTTTAATGAGGAACTCGGATATCATGAAAGTGTTAAAATAGAACAGATCATCAATACAAAAGGATAGAGGAATTAAGTAGTGGGAAGGGTAGAAAGGCACTCTCAAGAAATATAGATAACAAAATAATTCCTTACGCATGCTAGAATGAAATTATTTGGAACAGAACCATTTGCATTTGAGATAATAAGATGTTATTTCAAAGACACAAAGTTCTAGAAATTACATCTACAAGGAATACAAAGCTTCTTGAAGTAACACAGATAAATGATTCAATAACATTTAATAGATAGTAATGAAAGAACAAGACCAGATAGACATAGAAAGAAAGATCTTTTTGTATTGATTGCTTTTTACTCCTTAACACTTTCAAAAATAAACCAAGTTCCAGCCCCTAAGAATGGCGTAGAGAGCCCATTATATAACTTACAAATTAGTTACACTTGGTAACTACTTCTTTTAACTAAAATGTTAATTAAGGAGATGCTTGACACAAAACCCTTAACTAATTACAATAAGCCCGATTTGAGAAAAAGAAGGAAGGGAGAAGCTGGAAGGGAAAACAACTGCTTATTGCTGAGGAGGGCCCACCGACTTGAGGATTCATTGCTAAACTTTTTAATGCTTCCGCTATGTCTCTACCTCGTGGGACTGATGTGTTGGTAGTAGCTTGAGTCCAAGTACCTAGGCATTTCTCCATCTCCTTATCAAACTCAATGTGTGCATGGTATTCTTTATTAGCCTCTTCAATAGCAGATTGAAGAGAAAATCTCCTTTATCTTCTCTTTGGTAATTGATTCCTCCTTGAACAAGTTTTCTTTAACAAATGCCCTGAATTGAGTTTTAATTTCTTGGAGGGAGAAAGGAACACCTGAAGTTTCATCGTGAAGATGACAGTGAATATCTTTGAAAGTGGATACAACACAAGTTTTGAAGGCTTCTCCTTTCTACCAACTATTCCTCAACTCTCCTAAAGCTTCCTCCAGAACTTTTATTTTCCATTCCATGCTTTGAAAACCCATGACCTTGATAAATTGTCTTTGGCATCATCAAAAACCTTGTTGGCCATCAATATATTTTCATCATCCTGTCCCATCGGTGAAAGATCCACTATGCAGCTACTCCAAAGTTTAAGTTCTTTATCCATGGTCCCAATTGCGGAGGAGAGATTTTGTTGCAGATTAGTCACCTTCTCATTGAGTTTGAAGGCTTCTACAATGAAATTCAAACCTGTAATGATCATGTCATCCACCATGGCTTCCATAGCTCTCCCATGTAGATGGAATACCTGTGTATGTCTTTAATGCTTTGAACTTCAGCTTGACTAAGAATCATAGGTGGCGGAAGGGCGACAGATGGGTAGGATCCAAAACCTTGTCCTTAGATAATAATGACTTGATGAAGCTAGAAAGAATTTGAGCTTGTTCCTCCAGCTGTTCTATAGTCTGTTTACCTTTTTCTACTCTCTCAATAACTTTGGTTACTATTTCCTGGAGGTTATGTACCTCACTCTCAGGGGTAGATTCTCCCATTGGAATCCTAGAAAGCTCTAGATCAGAGGCTAGTAGATCTTGTTCTACTTTATCCACCTTAGGTTTTGCAATCTCTAGAAATTGTTGGCCTTGGACATCTGTCACTATCCTCGAAGTTGTTTTAGCTCTCTTTGCTAGAACAGAGGTAGTGCTCAACAAGGCTGCCACAACATCAAAATTTGGCCCTGTCAATCGAGAAGAAGGTTTCCTCTTCTTCTTCATCAACCAAGGGTTGCACCCATGCAAAAGTGGAGGAAGAAGGAGGAGCAAGAGATCCAAGAGCAAGAGAACTCATGGCACTTAAAGTATTTACTACTTTGTTGCTTCCAGTAGAGATGTGAGTGAAGTATCTGGAGCTTCTTGGGCAGAGGAATCAATGGTACTTGGAGGTTCAGTGCTATGCACTTCCTTCTCTTTATCTATTGCAGCTTTTGAAGTTCCTGCAGGGACTGGTACTTCACTATCATCACTTTCACTAAGAACAATGACATTCTCTGGCCCCGAAGGTAGTTCTGAATGCTTTAACAGGGGATCTTCCTCAATCGGCTCCTGTTTAACCTCTTTCACCTTCTTTTGGTATACTTGAGTAGATGAAGAAGGGGTGGATGATTCGGTTCTTTATTTGAGGGAGGAGGAGGGGTTTGTACAGTACCTCAAGCTAGGTGTATGTGATTCCTTCCTTGGTGTTGAAGTATCTTTGGAGGAAGATTCACCTAGATTCTTCTTAAGCTCTCGACCTTTCTATCAAACCAACCTTGGTTCTTACAAGGACAGGGGCCATAAATCTCAGCCAAGTCATCCTTCTCCCTCTTATACCAGTCCAGATCCTCCAAGGGAGTATGCTTGATCAATGTATCATATTCATATGACAACAGGTCTTCATTATCATCTTGAAGCCCTTCAGGAATTTGATATAGATTGAGCTCCTTTATCAGTTGGAGAGAGAATCTACCATAATGTCTCCACCTTGCTTCAAAGTCATCTGCACAATCAGCCCAGTAGTCCTCAGTATCTTGATCTGTGATGATAATTAATTCTGAGATTTAGCTCAATGAACTTCTTCAAATCAAAATAGGTCCTGGGCCTGAAGAAGTGAACAGTGATGGGAGCAAGGGCCCTTTCTATGTTTTGAGCATCCAAAGTTGTTTTACATGTATAATTACCCAAGGATATGGGGAAATGCAGCCCAAGATTTTCTTGTCTCTGCAGGTTCTATGTAACTTATCCAATTGCCTGCATACTTCAATCAAAGCCATCTTATCATTACAAAACATGGGGAGTTTGAGAGGTGTGTTCTCATAACCGGCTAACTTGATATACGAAAACCTTCTAAACTGAATGAAGAAAGCTCCATATTTTGCTATCAGGTTCATGGCCTCATCAGAAAATCTTAGCGTATATCACTTTCTAGAAGCCTCACAATATACATGGTAAAAGCATCATTCACCCTCCTGAAGTTATGGTTGCTGGTTTCAAGGGTGAACTGAGGGTAGTATGCATAAATGGGTTCATCCTTCTGACCCTCGATGTATGTGAAACCAAACCATTGCCGAGATCTTGCTAGGGTATACATAAGATAAGAAGTCATATAGAACTTCTTGGTCTGTTGCACATTGGACAACTATTCTGTCAAATTCATGCAAATGATTTCTGCCCAATTTATGCTCTGGCTACCTTCACAGATGATGTTGATGAGCGGGCACATCCAAAAGTGAAATTCATTGGTGGAGGGTAATCCCATGACATGAGCTAGCAAGATAATGAAATCTAACAGTTCTTCATTGAAATCAGCCCTAAATAATGCTTTGGAAAGTCGGGATGCTCCCTTTTTAGGGTTCTTCAACCATGATTTTGCTATTCTCACTTTGTATTTATCATTGTCTTGCTCGAAAAGAGTCTGTGCTTGAGCTTGAGAGATAACAATGGAGTCTTCAACCTCTGGGATCCGTAGAGCAGCGCAATGGCAACAACATCTAGTTTGGCGATTAGTTCCCCATGCACATTAGATAATTCATTCGTGTCAGGGTTAAGTGAGCCCCACAGGTGAGCACAGTGTCGGCACATTGTACTGAGATCGGGAAACCCACAAAAATGCAAGGCCACTTATCGTTGATCATTTGTGCCATGGGAGAAGGATTAGGGTTAGTCAACCTACTCAAAAATCACCAAAATCTAGGTGATGAACCTCACTATCCCGATATCGGGAACAGAGGATTCGAGCGGTGAAACATGTTCTTGACCTTGAAATTTGATCTTCATGTTGGCAGCATACGAGAAACAACCTTCACAATTGAATTCATAATGAAAAAATGCAAAGGGAATGGGAGCACGAGTAGATGGTCTTAATTGCAAGGATTTGAGTGAATGGCAGCAAGTAAGCAATGTGTAAAATGCGTAGAGGGTAGTCCCATTAAATAGCCATTTTAGGAGAGAGAAGGTTATAAATGCGCATTAAATTCATATGCACCGACTCAAAAAGGAAAGCATCGGGAAGAGTGGAAAAAACTAGCCCGTATGGTCTTTGGAACATTTGGGACATGAGGGACACGAAGACGTGATCCGGCCGATGCGGGTGATGCGGGTAATGCGGGCCAAAAGAGCACGGGCAGTCCAGGAACTTAGAAACGAGAGGACATGAGGGTGAAGAAGACGTGATTCGATGCGTGATGCGCGTGCATGCGGGAAAATGGGGATGGAATGCACAGATGCTTTTGGGACAAATAAGACAAAAGTACGTGAAGGGCCCGATGCGACGATGCGGCGATGGGTGATCGGGGAATAGAAACTGCAGTGTGAACTTAGAACATTTGGAACAAAAAGTTCTGACAAAACTGAAAGTTAACAATTTTTGGGAAAGCGGCCGATCGGGGAATAGAGGGTCAGCGAACTTGGGACATACGGGACAAAAATGTCAATGAGACCCATGAAATCACTAAAATGACTCAAAAATGTGAATTTTCCTAACTCCTCAACTTTTCTCTTCACTAGAACATCATAAAAGGTGTTAACTCAAAATTTTCAACTTTTTGACTTTCGAAAGAGGGGAAATTTTGAGACTGCTTGCTCTAACTTGATGTGATCTAGGTGTAGAGGTGTGATCTAGAGAGAATTGACTTGAGTCATTTGAAATTATATTGGCACCGAGATATCCCCCGCACCACATCAAAAATATTTTGCCTCCTAATTGACTATTTGGGGTCCAACATTAGCCCATACAAAAGTGAGCGGATCTCCTCTGCTTCTCAATCATCAATATCCTAAGCGATTGCCCAAATCGAGAGATCCATTGATGCATGATGAGGTTTTGAATCTTTCCATCTAACTAGTCTTTGAAAAAATCTTCCGCCTTATCCCTGCGAAAGGGGGAACGTCGAGTGCCTTGTACCTTCCTACTGGCAGTCTTGCCTCAAATTGGTTGCTCGCTTCCCACGGCTTGCTCTGCTTTCCATTTCAGAAACCAGGACTCAAATCTCTCTTAAAAATCCCAAAATGATGTGTTGAATGTCCTACATGTCGAGATACTTAAAGGCGGAGGTGGAGAAGCCACTTATTTCACACCAATTTCTATTTAAAACCCATCCTTGCCTTCAATACCACCGCACAAGTAAGGGATATCATCCCTGTGTAGGAGGCTTGGGGATAATACAATCATATTAATGATTTAAATCATCAATTAAGGAATTTTATAAGGCCCTTGGAAAATTATCTTTCCATTTCTTTAATAGGATCGTTTCTTTGCTCATCAATCCCACCCCCATATTAGCGAAAAGGTCAATGGAAGAATTCTCGGCTCTCGAGTGTGAGAAATGTGAACTTCCTCATATCCAGACAATCTTTGAAGGGCCTCATGAATAATCTGATCTAAATTCCAAGCCTTAGAAGAGTGAGATTTAAGAGCTTCAATGATAATTTTAGAATCACCTTCTATCCATAGCTTGCTCCAATGGAAAGAAGTTGTATCTCTGAGCCCTTGTAATAGAGAAAATCTTTCGAAAAGTTGTTGGAGGTGTAGCCACGGTCCCGAGTCATCAAGAAAATTGATTTGCCCAAGAGAGCCACGAGACTAAACATCCCCGCTTGCAGGCTAGGATTTATTTTCGATGCCCCATCAAAGTTCAATTTTACCCAATCGACAAACAATGATTGCCTCGAAAGAATCATATTTTAGTCCATTCTGAGCCCCGTTATCGGGGAGTCGCACTATAAGATATATTCTAACATATTTTAGGACATATTTTTGCCATAATTACTATGTGTGTGTAAGTGCTATTCACCTAAAAATTATAGGAGACATGTATCAATTATTGTGAATTGCCAATTCCAAGCGCGTGCACGTGTGTGTCACTTGTGAGTGGTATTTATTCATCAATTCCACCTAGGATTCGAATTTGAAAACTTGAAAATATTAACCTTGCCTCTTTATCTAAAATTGGTGTGTAAACATGCACTAATCACTTCTTACATTTTGGTTTGCCATCATCCACTCTTTGATAGGGGAGAATTGTTGTTATTTTCTTTTGTCAAAATACATTTAGCTTATAATTTAATGACCAAAGGTGCTACTTTATTCCAAATATTTAGAATTAAAAAAAAATCACATAAATAATAAGTTAAAGGGAAAATGTGTTAAAATATAAAATACCATATTTACGTTGTTTAGAATTCTTCAACGTGTTATAGTAATAATTTAAAGAGAAAATATGTTAAAGAGAATAGTTGACGTGGTTGAATGACCTGATATTATTTGACTTCAAAAATATTTTTCCAACTTTTTGAAATATGTATATAGGTAGGTAGGAGATTATAATGCAACCTATGTTAACATAATTTAAAATATTTTTGAAAGATTTATAAAGCGTGGTCGAAGACTTGATGAAGTATAAAACTAGCAATCATACGTGAAATGTACGAAGGAAACATTGAAGGGTATGTGTCGAGGAATTAAAAGTAGAGGGACCTGTAATAACGAAATAGGATGAGATTGAAAATGAAGGGGTAGAGGGATGTGAAGTCGAAGGATAGGGAAGGCTGTTGAGGGGGTCGAAGCCAAGAAACGTTTTTCGAGAGATATCTTAGAAGGCAAGGAGTGGTCAATCAATACAACTAATGTCACTAGTTGGTTGTGAAATTAGTACTTGTTTTTTTTTCGGTACTTAGAACACACTTAATTGTAAAGTGAATGCAACAACGTATATCGCAAGACACTTTAGAGATAGGGATTTGTGTAGTTGACATGACAAAAAAGGGACGCAATTTCTTGTTTGATGAGGGCATCACTCTAGATATCAGAGCAACGTCCACGCTTTCCCTTGCCATCAATATTGGTAGATATTCCCATCAATAATGATCGACACAAAAAGGGATTTGCTTTGTTAACCATGACAAAAATATCGTCTCCATCTTGCTCGCATTTTGCATGAGAGTCTAGTTTTTTCTTAAAGGGAACAAGAAAAAGAGAAAATCCAATAGGTTTCATTTGAAACGAAACCTCATGAATACAACACACCATGTTCCTTGTTCATGCGGATTCAAGTTTTTTGATTTGGAGTTTAATTTGTTAGATAAGACGAACAACAAGATGTAGATGGATGAGGTTTTAATATAAGTATCGATGTAGATAAGATCAAGGCGCACACGAGCAATTCACCAAACAAACACATAGATCCGAATAACTGCAAAAAATCACCGATGCTTGATGGAGAAAAAGACCACGTTAAAAGATATTTAAGTGGGTGCCCGAGAAGCGGGTCCCTGAGAAGAAAGCGATAAGCTTCCTCGGCGGATGTCGATCCACGTTTTTGAATTAAGAAAAGAAGCATACATGATAAAGATGTAAATAAAGACTAGATTTTCGATTGCGGTAATAAGAATCTAAGCAGCGAGAGACAGAAATCGAAAAGCGAGGAACTATGAAATAAATGCTTTGGTTTGTGTTACTGTATCCTTTTACCTATCTGCGAGAAAATCGGCGTCGGCCCAGGTAGAATCGGCGTCGATTGAGGGCTGGTCGGCGTCGATTGAGGAGGATCGGCGTCGGCCCAGGATAAGATCGGCGTCGGCCCAGAGACAGATCAATCAATCGGGGGCTGTGCGACAAGATTCGGGAATGGAAGGTGAATGTGAGTGCTGGATGTGCTGCGAAGTTGGCGAGATCTTTGGAGCAGTCACCGGATGATAGATGGTCGTGAAAGGGACGAAATAACGGTGCTCCTCTCGGGGATTGATTTGGACGGCGAGATCTGTCCTAATCGAGACAATTGATCTTAAAAGATCTCTCTTTCTCACACCCTGTATCTCTCTCGCTCTCTGTTCGTGCGTAAGTGCTCTCTTTTTTCGCCTGTTCGCTTTTCGCTCGTTCGTGATCTCTTTTCGGTCTCTTCGGTCCTTAGAACTGAGTTCTGGACTTGCTTTTATAATCGGCGCCGCTCCTAGAAAATCGGCGCCGACCATATGGGTCGGCGCCGATCGCGGAAAAGACTCCCGAGGTGGCCAAAAATGATCGAAAAAGATAAGACTTATCCCGACTACGGGAAAATATCCCGCTTAGGGAAGATTAAAAATAGATGTGATACATGGATAGAATAAATTTGGGGTGGATAAGTGATTAAGATGCATGGGAAGAAGCGTAATTAAATATTTAATATTTAATCACTCATGGGTAAGATGTGATGGGATGAATTAAATTTGGAATAAGTGATTAAATCACAAATTGGATAATATCCCAAGGGGATAGTTGGTGACGTAAACGTGCCCCAGGTTACCTAAGCAAGTAAACGGATGAGAGGGACACTAAATTGGGTAACCAATTTTAAGTGTCTACATTTTGCCCCTTTTTGTCAAGTAACTTGCGATAAGCAAGGTTATGAGACAAAAACAAGGAGATGGAAGAAGAGAAGAATTTGTGGTGATGTGATCCCCCTCAAACTAGGGATGGGATGGATGATAGAACAGACGATCCCGAGTTTGAAAAAGGTAGATGAAAACGTAGGATGCCCAGGTCGGATGTGCAGGTAGATCGATCATTGATGACGCATAAAAATAAACAAAAAGGCGCGACCTAAAGGAACTCACATTGGTAGGGAAAACTAGCCGGTCTCCTCATGAGACAACGTTAGTGCCTACAGACCCATGAGTGTAAGGAGAACTGCAAAAATAGTCAGCATCTAGAGAGAGACACATTGGTAGGGACAACTAGACGGTCCATAAATCGAGGCAGCGTTAGTGCTACTGAGACCCGTTTAACTCTAAGTTTGCCAAAAGTACAAGTGTCCCACGAAAGGAACAAACCCGAAATAGACAATGATATCGAAAAGATGCGTCAAAAGGCAAAATTCAGCACACCACAATGATCAGATAGATAAGTAAGCCAAGCATCAACACTATGGCAAACAGACATGAAAAATCGGCGGCGACCAAACTAATCGGCGCCGACCAAAACAAGCGGCGTCGACCCAAAAAATCGGCGCCGACCAATCCAGACACATATAAATATGCGAACGGAAAACGTAAACGATTTATTTGCAACGTGACGATTGATTCAGAGAAAGCCAGATTTGTGATTTGAGCATCATGGAAGCCTCTGGGAGCGGACAGAAGCGCAGGAGGACACGACCTGGGGTAAGTGATCATTTTCGAACCCACTTTTCTTAATTTATTTTTTTTTGTTTGATTTTTTGTGCATGGGAGGCCAGGGTCTGGTTTACATCCGGCCCGGGCGATCGGCGCCGATTGGTTTAATCGGCGTCGATTTGTTTTTGGATCGGCGTCGATTAGTATTAAGCAGCGCGGCCGAAAATGAAACGAGCGCGATTTTACCAAATCGGCGCCGATTGAAAGATATTCTTTTTTTTTTTTTTTTGGAAGATGAGATTTGGGGAAATAAGAGACTAATTATGTTTTTGATGTCGTGGATGCAGGCACGAGAGGCTCTTCATATGAGGGATGCCATCCACGAGCTGTTGGAGACGATCCTTCTGATGTGACAGATCGGGTAGCGGCATTTAGAAACTAGCCGGGCTCGGGGTTTCGAGATATTATAGGCGAGTGCCACGAGATGTGGAGCTCATGCGGGCATTAGTGCGGCGGTGGGACAGCCACACGTGCACATTTTGGTTCGGGGCGGGTGAGATGGCGATCACCCATGAGGATGTATTCGGATCCTCGAGTTACAGGTCTGGGGACCCGATCGAGATCACACCTCGGGAGAGCGGCGAGCGAGAGGCCACAGTGCGATTATACGAGAGATAGAAGCGAGATGACTCGGAGATAGTATACAGGGCGTGAGATAGCCTCACAGTACGAGGCGAGATAGCCCTCGGAGCGGCGGATAGCCTTGATTGAGATGGCTATCTCTATTTTGCCTGCCCGGACTCGGGAGGTGGGAGATTCCCATTCTTCTTTTGCTAGAAGCTGCGTTTGCGACATCTTGCGATCTGAGACGAGTTTTTGCCTTTGCCGATGCCACGATAGCTCGGGTATATTATGAGCTATGGATGTACACCAGGTGGAGGACGAGGGATCGATGTCGATTTTGTGCTTCATTCTTTGGGCATATGAGCACATAGCGTGTCGAGCCATCAAGGCTTCCTTGGATGCCCGGCGGCGGGGGGTGTTGATTATGGATTTCGGAGATGGCGGGCTGACATGGCGCGGAGATCTGAGTAGATCAGCCGAGTGGTACTCTGGCGTTTGGGCCGCTTACACGATCGAGTCATCTGGAGGCCATATCGGGCATTCCCGACATGGGCTGGTCAGGACGCCCACTTGGCGGCATTGAGACGGAGTCGGGTGGTCAGAGGCCGTAGGCCAGATATGTGGGAGCGAGTCCGTTTATGCGGATCTTGAGACAGTTTGGCCTAAATACGAGACAGTACCGGCCACCTACACGCCATATAGGCGGGATAGCGAGAGGCAGTTTGCCGATTTTGATCCCGTGACCCATTGAGAGAGGCCCCACCCTCCACGAGGAGCGGTGATGATGACGGGGGTGGATGAGGCTCGCGGCATGGTGCGACACGAGCTTCCACGACATCTCCCGCCCTCATAGATGCGATGAGGAGGACATAGCTGCTTCTGTTGGGCCAGATTAGAGGAGAGCATGCCACCCTCACACAGACACATCGAGTAGCTCTGGAGGAGATCGGGGCTTTGACGGAGAGAGGATGCCACGATTGTGGAGAGAGACACCGCTCGCCGGGAGCGAGATCTGGCGATCAGCGAGAGGACCGCTACTTTCGGCACGAGGAGGCCCTCGGGGCCAAGTGCGGAGAGGCGGTGCCCACATCGAGTCAGTAGTACACGAGGCACGACCCTAGGAGGGGCACCACCGGCGGCGTCGGCGCCCAGCGGCACAGCGGCATCGTTACGAGCACCGATGCTGTGAGCTGAGCACGTACAGATCTCTCCTCGGCCCGAGGTGAGATATTACGAGATGCCCTAGCGCGGCATGCCCCGAGATGTGCCTCGGTGCGGGCGAGAGGAGAGCGGCGGCAGGCTACGGCGAGTGGAGCCTCAGGCGGAGGGAGCACTGGGAGAGATCGAGGTGGGCCGAGACCTCCAGCAGCAGGCGCATCGAGCTCGATAGGCGGCGGCCAGGAGAGACAGCCAGGTGCAGAGGAGGGTGGAGGAGATAGTGTCCTCCACGCTTCAGATTTTACCATATAGAGATTTGATAGATTTTGTATTTGTATAGTGATGTAGCCTCGATTGGAAGGCATTGTATAGATGGCTTGATTGAAAGCCACCCATTTTTGTACAGACACACATGTATATAGATTTATCATGTTATTTGTCATATACTTGTACTTATGCTTTTTAGTTTTGATATACATGGGTAGATGGATATAGATAGAGGATAAAATAGATGTGATTGGATAGATATAGACTGATAGATGATAGAAATAGATGTGATTAGATAGATTGAAATGTGGATAAAATAGATGTGATTGGATAGATATAGACTGATAGATGATAGATGTGATGTGGATAGAACTTTGATAGATGGATATGATGTAACTTGGATGTACATGTGTTTAAATATTTTGATGGATAGATAGACAGATGTGTTTGATGTATGGATTAGATATAGATAGATGTAATGTACCTTGGATGTACATTTTTTTTTTTTCGATATTTTGATGGATAGATAGATAAATGTGTTTGATATATGGATGTAATTGTAATGAGAAATGAATACAGATAGATGTTTTGATAGATAAGATGAACTTAGATAGAAGATAAATTTTGATTGAATTAACATGTGAAATGCCAATTTAACAGGATGCAAGACAAAGAAATGGAGAATACTCCTTGCAAGAGCCAAAGATGAAAGCGGAAACAACCGTGACTTAGAAGAGAAGATACTCGGAGAAGAAGAAAAATGATAAGTTGGACTTCCAACCGACCATAGATAAAATCTAGAAAGGAAACCAAAAGACCAAGCATATAAGGCCCTATATAAGATTAAAATAAATCTGACACTAACTAGTCGCAAACCAGATCTAGGATAGAAATGGAAAGAAAAGTAAGTATCTTGTCGGAATTTACAAGGGACAGGATACATGTCCATGATAGGAAAATAGGATTCTCCATATGATCGACAAAAAGGTCCTAAATCTCAGCTTCATGATTTTGACAGAAAAGCAAACTGATCAATGCGGGAAGTTTGCTTGATATGGAAAAGCCCGATCGATGCGGGAAGTCTTTCGGTGATCTTAAAAAGTGTATAAACTAAGCTGGAAGGCTGATTGATTACAAGAAGCCTTGAGTATTTCTTTGAAAACAGACCGTCCTTGAGGAGCGGTGCATGCGTATTTTGAATTTTAATGATAGCCATCCTTCGAGGTATGGTCTATGTTCTTTTTGATTCACTTAATAATATATATGGATAGCTGTCCTTGAGGATCGAGTCTATCTTTTGGATAGCATCTTCTTCTTTTTTTTTTTTTTTTTTTTTTTTTTTTTTTGAAACTTTTTGGAAGAAGATGAGTTTAGACCTAGATAGATCGGATGAAGGGGAGAGAACATAGAAGAACATGTACTCATGCCCCAGCGAGATCCGATTAAGATAAGTACTTGGGACGAGATGAAGTGGTGATTAAGGTATTCCTACCATGAGGAGGAACATATCCAAAAGAAACGTCAATGAGTAGAGCCGCGATACTCATATTTAAGGTAAACGAGGCAATAGGCGGAGAACCACACAATTTCAAATCACCACGAAAGTAGATGGCTGGTTATTAGGACGGATGAAAGATCTGAGTTGCGACTAGATTTGTGTAAGATAGATTTTAACAATAGAAGGGCCGTAAATGCAAAGCATTAAGAGGTTCCGCTTCAGGTACACCATCCATGGAGGATAAACGATAAGCCCCAGACCCATATTTATGAGTGATAATGTAGGGGCCCATCCAGTTGGGAGCAAACTTACCACGTTGACTCCTTTCGAGTGTAGTGACATTTTGATTTTCCTTAAGAACAAGGTCACCAATTTTGAAGTCACGGTGTTGCAAGTGCTTGTTGTAAGCACGTTTGACACGCTCAAGATAGACTTGATGATGCTCAAGAGCGTTAAGACGCCGCTCATCTAATAATTCAAGTTGTCTTTAGACGATTTTGTGATAATCCTCATCGGAGACAAATTCTCTGAGAGAAACACGGAGAGATGGGATTTGGACTTCCAAGGGAAGGACAGCCTCAGACCCATAGACGAGAGAGAAGGGAGTAGCACCAGTAGGAGTACGAATGCTAGTCCGATAAGCCCGAGAGAAGCGAAAGGGATATGTAAATGCCAATCCCTACCCAGCTCGACTAGTTACCTTTGCGAGGATATTACGCAAAGTTTTATTGGAAGCTTCGGCCTGACCATTAGCTTGAGGATAGTATGGAGAAGAAAAACTGAGCTTGATATTGAAAGCGTTGCGAGAGATTTTGCAAATCGGCGTTCTTGAAGGACTTACCATTATCGTGATTAGCTTGTGTGGAGCATGCCAAAGCGACAAATGATGTGTTGATAGGCGAAATCAACTATGGGTTTAGCCTTTGTTGAAGAAAGAGGATAGCTTCTACCCACTTAGTAAAGTACTCGGTGGCGATAATGATAGAATGATGGCGTTGTGAAGAGCGGGGATTGATGAGACCAATAAGATCAAGACCCCCTGCGAAAAAGGCCACAAATCCGCCGCGAGTTGCAAAAGCGACTAGGGATGTGCGTGAGATTGGAATATTCTTGACACTTGACGCACTTCTTAGTGTATTCACAACAATCTTGATTAAGAGAAGGCGATAATATCCCCCAAACGTAAGATGCGCTTGGCTACAGCTAAGCCACTAAAATGTCCACCACAGATATCTGCCGTCATGGACCTCTGAATAGCTTTAGATGATTCATGGGTTTTGAGGCATCGAAGCAAAATACCATCAAAGCCGCGTTTGTAAAGAATCCCGCCTTAGGATAGTATAGCGGTTGGCGCGTTGGACAAAAGATCTTCTACCATTGGAAGTCGATCTGGGAGGAAGCACGAATGAGATAGATAATCAACTATCTGTTGATACCACTCATCCCAGTATGGGTTGTGGCAACATTGATTGACGTTAGTTGCCCAAGATGAGATGGTTGATCTAATCGTTGCCTGACCACATAAAGGCGCGAGTCTTGGTAAAAAGCGGGATAAGTGAGGCTAATGAGGCCATGGTATCCATGAATCGATTTGCAGTGCGAGGAATGGCTTGGATGGTGAATTTATCGAAAGATTGGAGTTGAGCAAGAACGATGTCACGATATTTTTGAAGGATATCATTCTTGCATTGATAGACACCCGTGACTTGATTAACGATGAGTTCAGAATCACCAAAGATGTCAATATGACGAGCACCGAGATTAATGGCATTTTGAAGACCTAAGACAAGAGCTTCATACTCAGCCACATTATTGGTGCACTCAAAGTTCAATTTGTGTGCAACCAGGATAGGCGTACCCCAAGGAGGAATCATCACGAAACCCGCACCTCCCCCTTGCTGGCATTTGGATCCATCAAAGAAGAGCTTTACTTTAAATGGAGATAGACCAAAATCAATTTGTTGGATATATTCATCGGGGAATTGAGCGAGGGTCTTGAGTGTCGGGAAGAGGAGCATCGCTAATTGATGCTGCAATAACGACCCTTGATAGCCTTTTGCGGGATAAACTCGAGGTCAAACTCGTCATAAGCATAAGCCAACGAGTGATCGATCATTGTGATAAGGTTTTGCATGGATTGTCTTGAGGGGATTGACACTTGTGATGATGTAAGTTTTGTGATTAAGGAGATAATGGCGAAGCTTAGAAGTTGCGAAGAAGAGAGCGCAACATAGTTTTCAGCTTGAATGCGTGTCTCATCATACTCATGGAGGTGCGGCGATGTAATAGACAGCTTGTTCTTTACCACAAGTGTCCGATGTGAGATCATGGCTCCCGAGCATGGTCGATCACGAGAGATATAAAGATAGAAAGGCTCCCCCTCGCGTGGAGGTGTAAGCACGGGTGGAGAAAGAAGATAAGCTTTGAGATCATCAAAGGCCTTTTGGCAATGCTCATCCCATTCAAAATGAACATTCTTACGGAGAGATGGTGAAAAGGTTGACAACGGTCCGACAATTGGGAGATAAAGCAGCCTTGGGCCCGAAGGCGTCCTTGGAGGCTGGAGTTGCTTGAGTTAGAAGGGGAGGCATCTCAAGGATGGCTTTTATTTTTGCGGGGTCGACTTCAATACCCACGATGGAAATGATAAAACCTAAAAGTTTACCGGTGAGAACGCCAAATACGCATTTAGATGGATTTAGAAGCGAAGACGAAGCGGATAAGCCTCTCGAAAGAGAGGTGCGAGGATGAAAAGATGATCTGGCGGCGCTTGGACTTGCCGAGGAGATCGTCAACATAATCCTCCACAATTTTGTGTAAGAGATCATGGAAGATGTATGTCATTGCTCGTTGATAGGTTGCTCCTGCGTTCTTAAGGCCAAAAGGCATGACACGATAACAAAAGGTCCCCCAAGGGGTTATGAAGGAAGTCTTATGTTGGTCTTACAGTGCGATGAGGATTTGATTATATCCGGAGAAACCATCCATAAGAAAGCATCTCATGACCCTTGATTAAATCTACGAGTTGGTCGATATTAGGAAGAGGAAAATCATCCTTTGGGCGAGGCGAAGATTAAGATCCCGGAAGTCGGTACAAATTCGAATCTTCCCAGTAGCCTTAGTTACTGGTACTACATTGGACACCCATTGCGGATAATCGATGGGTTGGATGAAGTTAGCCGAGAGCAAGCGTTGTAATTCTTCTTTAACAAGAAGGGCTACTCTAGGGTGCATTTTACGTAATTTTTGCTTAAGCGGTTTGATGTTGGGAAGGGTAACGATATTGTGGACCACAATATCGGGATCGAAATCTGGCATATCCTCGTATGACCAAGCAAAGGCTTGACGATGTTTGGAAAGAAAAGCGGTAAAGTCCCTAATTCCTGTGGATTAAAGGGATTGGCGACCTTAATGATGCGAGGGTCTTGAAGTCCCTATATTAAGGTCGATAGTGGCTTCGTTGAGAAGGGTAGGCGTGTCGAAGGAATAGTCTTGGGAAGATATGAATCCTCTGCCCCTAGATAGGTGAGGACGAGAATCGTCATCCGCCAGATGGATAGTGTTGATAGTAGGAGAGTCGTCTCCAACTATTTCAGGGAAGATTAATGGTATAGAAGCGGACCGATTGTTAGTCTCATAGACTAACGGCCCTAAGGAAATGGTATTGATCAAAAAAAAAAGTTAGGTGGGATGGAAATGTCATCGTCCACATCAAGTGATGCTTCTGATTTAGTGGGGGAAGGTGGTTCTTCAGTAGGAAGAGGCTCATCAAGAATAGTGACAGTGGCCTTTGAAAGAGGTTTAAATCCTAAACCAAATTTCTGATGTGGCATGAGAGTAGGAATGGACTTGAGGTCATGTATACCTTGTTCATATTTTCCGAGGCCAAAACCTTTCCACGCGCATCGATATAGATAAGTTTTTGCAAACGTGGGATTCTGTAGATAATCAAACCCTGTTAGGTAAGGTTTGGCTCTAGGAGGAGAATCCGGGCGATAATGAGGCGTATCAAGACCACCGTAGATGAAATTGAGTGCATTGATTGGGCGGACCAATGGTGACGATGATCGGCCAGACTGGTTGATATTCGGGTTGTTTATGCAGTCTACCATACTCATTAGGTTTGAGATGGGCATCAAAAAGAAAAGAGAGGAAGCTCTCTAGTGAGAAACGCTGCAATGTCTCTTCTAGATTTTGTAAATCCGGTAGTTTGGTTGCGGTATAGAAGAAGATGAGGCCCGTCGAGGAGAACATGGATTTTCTTTTAAAGGCGAGATCTTGTGGTCATGTCGCATTGTGCGGAAGGAAAAGGATCTCTGGATGAGTATATATTTTGCCCTCATATTGATATTTTAAGCATCGATGGAGGGTGGATGGGACCTGATGCATTGCGCGAATCCGGGAGCGTCAGGATCATGTTATAGTGGAACTTTCCTTGACAATGATGTAGAAGAGTTCATGAAGCGACTTCTTACCTACTCGAATGGGTAAGACCACGATTCTAAAGTAGCTTGCTGGTGATCGTTAAATGATCGAAGGGCGAAAGGTGGGGGTGACACCACATTCTTTGGTAACTTAAGTTGCTCAAATGTGTGCGAGGAGATGACGTTGAGTGCAGCTCCACTATCGATCATGACACGTTTTAAGGTAGTGTTATTGATTTGGACTGTGATAAAGAGGGGAGCCTCCAAATCCTCTGAAGAAAGAGGAGGAATTTCGAATCTTCGAAAGAAATGGCGGTTGATGGTCCATTCATCAACAACCAACTCGAAGAGTGGGGCTCATCGGAATTCAACTGCGATGCGTATGATTATCAATCGAGCTTTGGCGATGTTGTGGAAGAGGATTGGATGAGGTCAAAAAGAGACATTTTGGCCGGAGCTGGGGTGAGTTGTTTCATAACACTCTCCTCAGCGGATACGGGAACTTGAGCCCGAGTGCGGCACGAATAGAGACCACAGGTCGTGGTGCTTTGATGAGGAAGGAGAAACGCCTTTAGGGGCTGCGAAATGACAACCCGTGGTCGAGATCTTTGAAGATGAAGATGGGTTATCATAGTGTTGGGTTCTAGTGGCGATATGGATTGTGTCGATTTGAGAAGGTGGAAGATCAAGTGGAGTGGAACCACTAGAGTGCAGTGGATGGTTGAGGTTTGGATGGGGCTAAGGTGACGGGAGGTATTTGTTCCTCCTCCTCCCGGCAAAAGGTCACTTTCTTCGAAGGTTCTTCTTGATAACGGCTTGAAGAGCTTTACATCCCTCGATATCATGACCGAGAGTACGGTGGTAAGCACAAATCGATCGAGTTAAACCGGTAGGTTTCACTCCTTTAGGGTTATAAGGTTTAATCGGAGGAAGGGTTATGGATGAAGATTGGATAAGTTGATGAAGGATTTCGGTGTAGAATCCGGTGAGGCGAAGAGGAGGATAGAGATGATGGAGATGGTTCTTTCACATTAACATTGCCCGAGGTAAGAGGACTTGCATGTTAGGTTTAACATTTGTTTAGGAATCCTCTTATTTGTTTGGACATTTGGAGGAGCGATCTTGGGCACTTGAGATGGGAGTAAGTGAGACATGATTGACTTTGGTGGAGGAGGAGCCCCTAAAATAGATTTTGAAGATGATGGAGATGTGACAAATTTTGCGGTCTTTGGAGACAAAGGGGGTTGCTTGGTCGGATGTGCGATGATTTAGATAATGTCGGTTTAGAAGAGGAAGAAGCTCCCAAGTAGGTGAAATCGGGGAATATAGGGTGTCTTGGTTTTGGTAATGAAGATGATGATCTGATAGAAGAGGTGAGCGTCTTTTTAGTAGGTAAGTCTATTTTCCGGGGTATTGGTGAAGAATGTGTTGTAGAAGAAGACGATGGCTTTGATAAGTGTGTAGAAGAAAACACCTTCTCAGCGGGCAAATCCAATCGTTTATGAGGCGTAGAGAGAGATTTTTGTGGAAGAGCACCAAGAGTCTTGATGGTCCGAAATATGGGCTTTCCTTTTTCAGGGATGGTGACAACTTCAACGGCATAAGGTGATTGTAACCTTTTCGGAGGAAGCAAATGGGGAGAATGCGATGGTGTAACGTTAGATTTTGGTTGTCTCGGTTTAGGTTCGGAACCAAGTGTATAGGTGTTAGTGCTTTACTTCTTTTGATTTTTCTTTAATAGGCGAAGTAACATTGGTGATGGAAGAAGGGGTGATGAAGAAGCGGTTCCTTGCGAAGGACTACTCGATGCGGTAATCATGGGTGAAACTACGTAGGAAAAGAGATAGGAAGAGTCAAAATCGAAGATGCTTCCGTTGAAGTTGGCACAATGATAGAGTACGTTCACGAGGCATAGTTGCGGCGGGAATGGGAGCAACGAAGTGGATGTGTATGCAAGTGGAAACTCGAAGGGATGTAATTGCCTCGAGTATTGAAAGAATGTCGATGATGAGACAGAGATGAGGATGATACTATTGTCTCGGGTATGGATGGAAGGTCGAGACAAAGGAGCGGAGAAAGATGACTCCGTGCTTAGTAATGTAGGAATATTCAAAGGTGGGCCATCGAAGATAATGGAATTCCGGTGATTGATGAAGTGGAAGGAGGTCTGATTCGATTGATGGGTTTGCGAGATGGATTGGTTTTGAGAAGAAGAGTCCTCGGTAGAGATGAAGTTGATGGTGTGAGTGTTTGATTTTGAGATTACGAAGCATTATGGTTCGGGGCATGATTGGGAAAAGGTTGTTTAAAAACATCAAGTGCACTGATTTGGGGAGCATTTGGGTTATCTAGAATGAGCTCGCCTTTATCAATGAATTTTGGACAAGATTTTGAAAGTCGACATCGTTCGATGTCATGACCTTTGGTTACGTGATAATGGCGAATCGTTTTCCCTATGCGACGAGAATGGGCGCTCTCGGCTTTCATCAATATCCCTAATGGGGAAGTTCGATCATGCGAACTTCCAACATTTTTAAGATAGAGGCATATGATTCCCCCATGGAGCGAAGGATCGAGATGATGAAGCCCCTTTTCGAGCGAGATGAAGGGTCTCTTCGTGGTGTTTGATTAGAAGTATTATCGGCTCGTGATGCTTTTAATACGATGGCGTTGGTGGATCCTTGATTTTTGTCTTTAGAAGGAGAAGAATTTGGTTTGGTAAACCGAGAAAAATCTGGTTTGGATTTAGAGCGAAGTTTTAGCTTCCCTTGCTCAATGGCGCGAGATTCAAGTTTGCGTGCCATCGTGAAGGCTTCCTCAAAGGTATGAAAGGTTTGGATCCTTAAAGTGGAAGAAATGTGATTAGCACAAGATCGAGTAAACAACTCGATTTGTTGGGATTGAGGAAGGGAGAAAGACAATTGGTTGATTATCCCTCTCCAACGAGCGACAAAAAGTGCTGCATAGACTCATCATCGAATTGGCGAATGTTATAAAGATCTGTGATCGAGATCTTATGTGCGATATTTATTGAAAAGTTTTCAACAAACATCTGGGCCAATTGAGAGAAGGAAAACAAAGAATGTTGAGGGATGTTATTATACCAGTCTAAAGCGGGACTGCTTAGAGACATAGGAAAGGTACGGAGCATGAGCTCCCGATCTTGGACTATGAGATAGCAAGCATGTTTGAATGCTCGAGATGTTGTTGAGGTCTTCCCGACTATGGAATTTTGAAAATTTAGGAAGTTCCCATTGGGGAGGATAAGGCTTAAAAGCCACCGAAGGGTGAATGGGTTCATTACACACTTCTTGAAAGGAGTATGAGGGCGAGCCCCTTTTGTGGAGGCTTCCAGTGCGATTTTCTTGAAGAGAATTTGAACCACATCCGATTGAGGAGGCGGTACATTGGTATGTCCTACATAAGAAGCAAGTGGTGGATGTTGTTGAGGTGTCGATGGGGATTCATCGGTGATGGATAGGATGATAAGAGGAATAACCGGTGTGTTACGGTGACAGGGTGGGGTATTTCTTTGTGAGGTAGCTTGCGTATAGGCGGTGTGAGATAATAAGGGGTTGAGAAAATGAAGGTTGGATGACGGATGGAGCACATGATTGGTGGACTCCTATGTTTGTTGATTGGATCGGGATGGATTGAGGAACATGGGTGTTGGTTGGATTGGACATGTTGGGAACAAGACACGAAAGGGGCCTTCTCTTGCCGGGTTAGGTATTAAGGGTGCCGATGTTAGGCGATGGGCGAAGGTCACGATTCTTTGGAACATTGGAGAAATACCCCCAGAGGGCGAGAAGTAGGAGCCAATGCCGACTATTCGGAGGGTTGGCTCATGAAGAGTGCGACCTTGGGACCTGATGGAGGCATAGATGAATTAACAACAACATGCGGGTGTGCGAGACGCATTCATTATAGCGAGGCGAAGACCTCTCAGAAGTAGGTGGTGGAATATTCGAGGTAACTGCGGTGTTAGGGATAGGTAAGACTATTTGGGAATTAGTCGATATGGAAGGTGGAAGAGAAAAGGGAGGCATAGGGGCCTCGCCCTTCTCCGTGGCTCGAGTAAAAGAGATGGTGCAAAGCTGCTCTCTGAAGGCTTGGGATGATCCACGAGGATAATCGTACACTTGTTGGATTGGTGGCCCTTGATCGGATATTCGAATGGACTTGTGTACTAGGTAGTCCATGAGGGCTATCGGATTACTGATCGAGAATGCACAGAATTCGGGATCCCAGCGGGAACATACTCAAGTCGAGATGATATTTCCGAAGGACTAGGGAAGGCTGGACGTGATGGGATTGCTTTGGCTTGATGGAAAGGGTTATATGACCGGGATGGGGACCCAACTAACAGCGGTCCCGAGGAAGATTGGGGGTGCGAAACCTCCACACTAGTGGTGATCTCGGAGGAAGAAGGAACTAGTTGAGCCATTCTTACGGATTGTGATCGGGTGATAACCGTCATAAACACACGAGACAAGAAAAGTGACCTAACTAATGCACGAGATAATTCAAGCGGCGCAGTGATTATCTCCTTTAAATTTTAATGCTTTTAAGAAAAGAAAATGTTAGGGAAGGCTTTTAGAAGCAGGAACTACTCGAGATAGCCAAACTAAGGATGGTTTGGGTAATGTTTGGTGAGGAGTCGAAGGCACTTGATAAAAGACCGGTCGTGGCTTGATATAGGGCCTACCCCGCACTTCACACACATTGCGATAAAGGAGTCGGGTGCTTTGCCAATATATACCAAAATCTTCCGTGAATTTATAGCGCGGCCGAGTACGCGTGGCTCTTCCTCTTGGATATCACTTCCAGTAGGCGAGGCCGGGAAGGAGTTTTGTTTAAATGCTTTATACCTAGTGATTTTGGCTTTGTGTGCGAGGTGAAAAATAAAAATCAAATAGTGTCACTACCGATTTTGATCAATTTTCTAGCCTAATTAAAACTAGATGAAAAGCGGACGTGATGACAAAGAAAAAGTTCTTTTTAAGCACTTAAAAGCGAAGTGTTTGATTTGATGAAGACAAGTCAAACAGATTCTTTCCCAAATGCGATTAAGTTCTTTTTAAACACCAAAAATCGAAGTGTTTGGATGTGATAGGCAACCGAAAAGAAAATCCTAAAAAGGAGAAAACACCGTAAAGAGGAATACCTGTAGATTTAGCTCTCGAGGTGTGTGGACTTCAAAAGCGCGTTGTTGAGCTCTTCCCCTCGAAACAATCCCACGAACAAGCAAGGTGCTCCGCATGAGAAGAGAGTTAAGCAAACAACAAACAAAATCGAGAAAGATATATCGGATAATGGTGAAATGAAAAATTTCTATTTTAAGGAAATAGAAAAATTTCAAGATAATGATTCCGCATAAAAAGAAGCAAGATTGAAATGATGAAAAGAAATGCTCAAATAGGGTGATAGAAATCGGTGAAAAAAAAGAACAAAGTTCAAAACTAGGAAAGAAATGAACTTACCAATAAGGGACTTTGGTTGGGTCCCACCCAGTCCCATGGCATGCGAATGTAGATCAAGAATTTTGCGCTTGTTACTGTCGAGTTAATGCACCAAACTAAACACAAAAACCTGAAAAACTCCAATAAAATCGATACGATGGATTAGATGAAGATGTAGATGGATGAGGAAGTCGATGTAGATAAGGCATGGCGCACACGAGCAATTCGCACAATAGATCCGAATAACTGCAAAAACACCGATGCTTGTGAGAAAAAGACCACGTTAAAAGATATTTAAGTGGGTGCCCAGAAGCGGGTCGAAGCGATAAGCTTCCTCGGTGGATGTCGATCCACGTTTTCAATTAAGAAAAGAAGCATACATGATAAAAGATGTAAATAAAGACTAGATTTTACGATTGCGGTAATAAGAATCTAAGCAATGACGAAAAAAATCTGACGAAAACGAGGAACTATGAAATAAATCTTTGGTTTGTGTTACTGTATCCTTTTACCTATCTGCGAGAAAATCGGCGTCGGCCCAGGGTAGAATCGGCGTCGATTGAGACTGGTCGGCGTCGATTGAGGAGGATCGGCGTCGACTGGATAAGATCGGCGTCGGCGGAGACAGATCAATCAATCAGGGGCTGTGCGACAAGATTCGGGAATTGGAAGGTGAATGTGGTGCTGCTTTGGATGTGCCGAAGTTGGCGAGATCTTTGGAGCAGTCACCGAGATGATAGATGGTCGTGACAGGGACAGAGTAACGGTGCTCCTCTCAGGGATTGATTTGGACAGGATCTGTCCTAATCTGAGACAATTGATGCTAAAAAGATCTCTCTTTCTCACACCCTGTATCTCTCTCGCTCTCTGTTCGTGCGTAAGTGCTCTCTTTTTCGCTTGTTCGCTTTTTCGCTCGTTCGTGATCTCTTTTCGGTCTCTTCGGTCCTTAGAACTGAGTTCTGGACTTGCTTTTATAATCGGCGCCGCTCCTAGAAAATCGGCGCCGACCATATGGGTCGGCGCCGATCGCGGAAAAGACTCCCGAGGTGGCCAAAAATGATCGAAAAAGATAAGACTTATCCCGACTACGGGAAAATATCCCGCTTAGGGAAGATTAAAAATAGATGTGCTACATGGATAGAATAAATTTGGGGTGGATAAGTGATTAAGATGCATGGGAAGAAGCGTAATTAAATATTTAATATTTAATCACTCATGGGTAAGATGTAATGGGATGAATTAAATTTGGAATAAGTGATTAAATCACAAATTGGATAATATCCCAAGGGGATAGTTGGTGGCGTAAACGCGCCCCAAACCTAAGCAAGTAAACGGATGAGAGGGACACTTAACCAATTTTAAGCAAGTATATGCCAAAATATTTTCTAATGAGAGGAAATACTTGAAATGATGTTTTTAAATGTTGAGGGTATAACCTAAAGTATTTTGAAATTGAAATAACCATTTTAAGTGTCTACACATGTATATGCCAAAATATTTTCTAACAATGTCATTTTTAGTTACACTATATGTTTTTAAATTTGAAATGTATAACCTAAAGTATTTTGAAATTTAACCCAAAACAATTTCTCGATTTATGCGTGTCATCCTTCTCCTAATCTTATGTATCGTTGCGATTTGAAATTAAAAAAATAGAAAGCAAGAAAACGGGCTTCTCCTTCGGTGTATTGGTTATGGCCCTAAATTAAAATCGGTGTTACCTACTAAAGTTAATATTTTATTAATTAATCCTGCAACATATTAGTGGTAAAAACAGAGGTCATATTGTTATGGTCTTTCATTCATTCATTCCCTAAATATTCTATTCCCTCTAATTTCCTAAAAAAAAAAAAGAGGTTAGGGGCACGGAAAATTGATCCAATCCATCCGAGATACATTCATTTCGGGTCTCCAACCATTACTCTAATTACCTATGTATACAATAGCATGCCACCCGGCATTCCTTCTACGCAAATCGGTTTCAGCCCTTTGATCTTCAACGCGCATATGCAGAGAGCAACATGCGGTTGTCGATTTTGTGACAAGAGTACATAGTCTAGTTAATTATACGCCATTGGCGTAATTAGGACTTATTTCTGCCATAGAAGGTTGAGATTACTCCGTAAAAAAATCTACATTAGGAGGAAATTTTTTTCCTCTGAGCGATACATAAAAATCCAAGGCTTTGAACAAAAGTTTCCATGAATTCATTCCAAAAATCATATACTTCCTTTTACCATGGAGATTGTTTAGGCGGATGACAACCCGATCAATCTGCTAATAAGGTGCTCTGACAATTGAATCATGTTAAGGAGTTCCAAAAGTTTTCCACTTTTTGTCAAGTCCATTGGTCGAAATATACCATTTTCTTGAGCGGTTTTGTGTCCTCAGCGGTGTCGACCGGATCGTCCATGAAGTGAATGAAACTGACGACATCCTTTTACGTGGGCCCAATTGAAGGAGAGAAAACATTGAATGCAACCAAGTTTCTCCACAATGTTTCCATGTAGTCATTGATGACCATTTGAGGAAGATACTAATGTGGATGAATTGCCAGGAGGCGTATATCTTCGATGCACCCATTTTTGACAACTTTAAATTTTATGCCTGCTTTCTGATTCCACAAGATGAGGCGGAGTAAAGAAGCTGATTGCTTCCTTCTTTCTTCCATGAAACATCAATGTATATGAAAACAATAAAAAAATAGACAAAAAAACAAGTCTGTGTAAACGATTACTTGTTTTTGACTTCACATCTGACCTTTGATGGCTATTTTATTCACAACAATGCACACAAGTTGAAAAAAGTGTTGAATTCAGATCTTGTAGTACCAAATGTGAGAGAAAATTGCTTATTTGTGCCACATTTGATGTATGTTGAACATGTTAGAGTAGGTATTTACCTTAGCTCATGTTCACCTAGGTACTTTATTTACCTTTATTGTATTTATCCTCACCCACTTATGTGTGTGGATATTTATTTTATCTTATTTAGATATTAGGAGATATTATCTAGTTGTTAGGTATAGTTCTTTTCTTGATCTATGGTATTGACTAGTTCTTAGATTGTTATTCCTTGCCTATTTAAGCAAGGCCCATTCTCATTGTATTGCATTGAGTTCCATAATAATATATGATATTGCTGCTCATTTGTTTACAAAGGTTTATGTAAAGTTATTCTGGCGAATTACTTTCATCTTATTGATCGTGGTGTTTGATTAACATCTGTGTTCTTGGCTTGGTACAATCTGGTTATCGTTTCTTTTATGGTATCGAGTTGCAAGACTTGGAGCAGGTTTTTACTTTATTATTCTTGGTTTTTGGTACCTTGCGGTGTTCCTTTTTCCCGATAATTGTACATGAGTACCTCATTAGGGCTAGTTGTCGGGATTCATATTGTGGACATGCCACTTCTATTTGGCCCCTAGCTTCACTTGAGGAGTGTTAGAGTAAGTATTTATTTTAACTCATGTTCACATAGGTACTTCATTTACCTTTATTGTATTTATCCTCGCCCACTTATGTGTGTGGATATTTCTTTTATCTTATTTAGAAATTATGAGATATTATGTAGTTGTTAGGTATAGTTCTTTCCTTGATCTATGGTATTGACTAGTTCTTAGATTGTTATTCCTTGCATATTTAAGCAAGACCCATTCTCATTGTATTGCATTGAGTTCCATAATAATATATGATATAATTGTTCATTTGTTTGCAAAGATTTATGTAAAGTTATTCTAGCAAATTACTTTCATCTTATTGATCGTGGTGTTTGATTAGCATCTGTGTTCTTGGCTTGGTACGATCTGATTATCATTCCTCTTAGAACAACAGTCGAAATCTTCATGCTCCTCCTTCTATGTGTATGCTGTGCCTCGCATTTTTCTGTAATGATGGTAGTTTGCTAAATGGTGGTCGTTGCCACCTATTTTTTCAAGGATCTCCACGTTGACACAACTATGCACCGGTTTATTTTCATTTTTTTTCACACTAAGAGATCAGGTCTCCCCGCAGGGTCTACACACAGGTAATTTACTGTCACGCTCACGTTGGAACAACATACATCAGGTCGCTGACATTTCACCTTCCTCACGCTTCGCAATTAGATAAAACAGGTCTCAGGAACCAATGCTCATTCTCTCATCACACATGTCACATCCAATGAAACAGTCCTCGTCCAGATCACACCGCTCTAATACCAATTTTGGACAACCGACGTGAAGGTATAAAACCTAATAATCCACCAATGCATAACCAACTCAACCAAACCGACGTGGAAGATTTTTGAGCATGAATATTTCGACGCAAAACTTCATCTTCACCATGGATTTTCTGATAGGAGGACAAGTCTAACCGAGTATACGCCTTCGGCGTAAAAATCACCACGACGCTCTCTATAAACGCAGCAGAGAGAGCGTCATCTACGCAAAACATCGAGCCATTCAAGCTAAATAAAAAACAATCCACGGCTCAGCGACCTGTTCTGACCGTGCAGTGCGTGAAACGACTGGTATTGCCTGTGTGTGAAAGGCAAGTTAAGTCCTGTCAGATTGGCCACCTCTTCTGTTCGGCTAGTGCATTAAATGAAAGTCGGATATTCATGTGTTGGTTTTGTACTGTTGTATGCTAGGGAAATACAGAGCATTTTTAAATATTTTTGCTCAGAACATATAAACTCTGCAGTAGGCTGTGGATAAGTTTACAGTCTCTGCGTTTTGTGACGTTTTTATTTTACTGAGTTAGTGGAGGCGTCTCACATGAAATATTTATTTGATATTTTAAAAACCAGTATCCAGTTTGTTTTAGTTTTTCCTTTCCCTTTGATTTTCTGGTCATTAAAATTGTTTAAATCCATGATTTTCTTGTTTTCCCAGCATGTGAGGGCTTTGTGCCTTTGTCAAAGTCAGGAATTGTTGTGTTGAGGAAACTGGTTCTCTTGTGAGGCCACATCGATCTGCTCCAATTTGAGAGGTAGATTGCACTTGGCAATGATTTTTAAAGATGCTCGCCAAAAAAAAATCCGTTCACCTCCTACTTTGTCTTTTGATGTTCCACCTAGAATTAATGTTATTTGTGTTGTTTTCCTATTTAGTGCCATCATTGGTTTCGAGGAAGCACACCCACATAAATGTCACTTCTCCCCAACATGGAATGTTCTTCATAATGTTGCACTATGTACCAGAAGGAATTTTAAAAGGAACAATTTATTTCATGATGCTTTACATTGCTGTCAAAGCAAACCTTCAAAACTAGATATTAAATACCTTTTTATTTTATACGTCTACAAATAATTGGTTTCAAAAGACGTGTACTATTCCATAACCTTGTCAAATTTGCATCCCGGATTGGTCTCACCAAATACGGAAGCATAAAATAATGTATAGAGAAAAAGAACATCTCTCTTGTACAACACTTCTGATTTTTACTAAACCATGCCTTGTTTTTAATATTTGCAAACAAATGTCTCCATTTATTGTGTTATTTGAAATCTTTCGTAAATTTACACATGGAATGAATTTTGGTTGCGTTTCGTTGTATAAATCTCAATATTGGTTTTTTCCATTCGTTTGTAATGCTTGAAAAATTTAGTTTTGCTACTTTGCTAGCAACATGCTTACAAATGTGTGATTTTTAACGAGGCATCGTTGTTTGCCCCTTCCATATTTTTTTCCCGAGACCCGATTGCCAAAATGTTGCAAATCAACTATGTTTCCTTCTCTTTGAAAATGTCTTGCTCACGAAACCCTCTTGTGTGCCTCATAACAATAATATTATCCATAATAGCACCTTTCCTTCAAAACCATTTCACTTTCCTCTTCTACAAGAACCACAAACGTCCTCTCTGTTATTTCCCAATCCCTACAAGAACCTTATTTGGCCTCGCCAAATATGGACAAAAAAATCGAAAAAAAAATGTCTATCTTGTACAACACTCCTTTTAAAAAGAAATGTTACTAAACCATTCATAGCTCAATGTTATATCTACTAACAAATGTTCTATGTATCATGAAATTTGAATGTTTTCATGGACTTAAACATATGGAATGGATTTTAGTTGCATTGTGTTACATAAATCTCAATATTAGTTTTTTTCATTTGATTCTTGTGTTTGACAAATTTAGTTGTGTTCCTTTGCTAGCATCATGCTTACAAATGTACATTTTTGAACAAGTCATCATCCCTTGCCCTTTTCACTTGCCTTTTTTTTTTGTGAGAACCCATTTCCAAACTACCGCTAAGTAATTATGTCGGACCTTCAAAAAAGGATGCAAAGGGTGAACATTACACTCACAATAGAGCAAGCATAAATGAACAACACCATCATCGTTACCATACCCATAAAGAAGTGTCAGAAAGAAATCATCACGCATTGTTAACCCACACCAACATGCCCTCTAGCATTGCTACTTCAAATCCTTGTCACCCCCTGCTCATTCAACCTCTAATAACCTCAACAAAAATCCAATTTGTTGAGTGAATCCCCTTCTCTAAGCCTATTTTTTGCCTCATCTTCTTAGAGCAATCCGTGACTTATAAATAAAAACTATCACAACATCTTTGGTGGCAACATAATTTTGGATGTTTTCTACTCTTTAACAACGCCTTTCTCACAACAACCCTCTTGTGTGCCTCATAAAAACAATATTGTCTATCATAACACATTTCCTTGAAACCATTTCACTTTACTCCATCGGAGGAACCACAAACATCATCTCATGTTATTTTCCAATCCTCGCAACAACCCTCATGCCCATCATCCACATCATTCTTTTTAAGCGAGTGCATGTTTCGTAAAAGAATTTATCTTTTGTCCAAAAGCAATAACTACACCATTTGTTTAGAAAACTAGTTGGGTATGACAACAAAAAACTCTTGGAGGCATGCATACTTATAGTAGATGTAATCTTGAAAGAAATGGACATCGTTTCTCTTATGGAACAACATGGACCATGGATGATAGATATGTTGTTTGCATAAATCATTGACACAAGTTGAAGAAATGCTAATTGCAAGAGTTAATCTTATTGTATAGGTTAGTCAAGCTTGCGGAGGCCAATACAAATACAAAGGTCATACCATCAACTTCCCACAAAACATCTCCTCCATCACGTAATACCTTCCACATCACCTTGGATAATGAGACATCTTTCTTATACAACAAAAAGGTCCACACCACACAAAGTATGACTTCTATGTTAGTAGAGCACGTGTTTGGGTTGCACTGTAGTATAAAATAACTCATGATCCATACTACAAAGATGTTTTGTTGGATAGTGATGTTCTTGCCTCTTTGCCTCTTGACCCAACAAATGTTTCCTCCTTGTTGAACAATGTCACACTAGATATTCCTGAACCCCAAGAAGATGCTTCAAAGTTACCTACCATGGAACCTTGTCCATTGCTAGATATGGTCGGCCTTTCCTCATCTTTTGTTCCGTCAATTAAAATACAGGTGCTGAACAAGAGGATAGTTAATGATTCTTGGCCACGACCGAAAATAACTCCTCATTCACAATCCCTTGGTTAGAGCTTGGCCTTTCCCCAATAAATGAATACAACACACAAGGGTTGTTCTCAATGGCCTTTCCAAATTTGTTCCCAAAAAGAGAAGCCATGTTTAAAGAGCCTCGCATGAAAGAGGTTCAACTTCATGAATATGCTTTACATTTGATGCACTATCATGATGGCCTCTTTGGTTCCCCTCCACAATTCAGATATTTTTTGCTTAACCTCATAATACGGCATAGGAGCCAGGCTACAACAACCATATTCATGAAACATGACCTCAACCACAAACAATGATTACAAATCTTCAGCATAGAATTCATGAATTTCCAAATGATGGCCTCCCAGATAGTTTGATGCGATTTTGCATCAATTTTGAGGAGCACCTATTTTGGACTCGCAGTAGATCCAAGCTTTCTGATATAATAGAACAATTGGGCTTACCCATTCTATTCTTTACTCTCAGTGCAACAAACACAAAATGGTCAGACCTTCATAATGTACTACCTAGAAACCCTCAATAGACGCTAGAGATGCTCAATGATGGAGAAACGTAAACATCATTTCCAATCCTCATCGTATCTTTTCTTACTTGCATCAACGCTTCACAATATTTCGTGAAGAGATACTCTAAAACATCTAGGGCAACAATCTATTGGTATAGGTAAAAAAATCATTCCATTTTCCCTCATCCTTTTTATTTTCATGCCTTACAATCTAAATCCTTTCTTTTGACATATATGAATGGAAACATAGAGGATCCGCACATGTGCATAGTTTTTTGTGGCTTCAAATGAACCCCAATATTGAAATAGTGGTTGGGATGACCTTGACAAGATATGAGGCACATAAAAATACTTTGATAGATACATTTATGCATGGAACCCTTAATACATCTCCTAGTAGTTACATCGGACTATACTTCGGCCCATACAAGATGATTCTTGCCTCTTAAACACAAGAAAAATAATTTCCTTTGATCCTCTCTTTAACTCGAAGAGCTTTTTAATCATGTTCAACGTCACACCAAATGCTCTAAACAAACATGTTTGAGGGAAAAAAAAAGGTTTACAGTGTCGTTACAATTCCCTTGAGGAGATGCACAAAGAATCTGCACTTTTTCGTGAGGCAAATGGGAAATTAAAGTACCTTCCCTTCATAAATGATGACAAGTTAAACATCCACAACCAAACAATGTTATCCATATGGAGAGCCAATGTTGATTGTCAACCACTGCTCTCCGCCATGCGCTTATAAAATATGTGGAAAAATATGCTTTTAAAGTAGAATGACGGTCTAATACATACTATCAAATGTTATCAGGATTTGCAACAATGTCATTGGCGATTTACCATCGCACATTTGGCCTTCCATAAAATGCTTACTGAAAGTGTCATCGAGCATGATATCAATGCACAAGAAACTTGCCACATGCTCCTCAAATTTTCTCTTGTTCTTTACAACCACTCATTTATTTCCTTAAATGTTGGTAAGAAAGTATTAAGGAGGGTCATCGAATCTGACACTAGACTATCAAGATTCATCTTAGCTCATTGATTCCTATAGGGTACGACCTCCAACAATGGAATCCATGCCACTTATAAAAACAACTTGAACTTGGTCGTCTGACAAGTTACAAAATGGGGAAAATGGAAGATACGTTGAACACTTTTTGTACTTGTTCGTGTCTTCCCTAGATTTTTTAAGATCCTTGCTCATGAGTCATCACAGTTTGAAAGATTTTGTTGGAGTGAGATTCTTCTATACAAGCCTTTTCGTAACATTGTTGTAGACATAGGCAACTCTCCAAAGACAATAATTTCAAATTGGTAATTGTTTGAAAATAATTACTAGCCTTGGCATGTCGGTCATTCTCCTTGATTCCGACCACCCTTCGTGAAAGAAACTGGCTTGGTGCTCAATCCAGTCCCTTGATCGAGCCGGTCTTTTTCATCGATTCTTTGAAAATGTAAATCTTATATGTGCTTCATATTTTTCCCTTTGCTTCAAAATTCAGTGTGAGTATCGAGATACTTATTCATTTGTAATAAACCTTGTGCCTTAGCAAGATAAATGAAAGGATTCAACAAGAAATGTTGGGGAATGATTTAGTAGACAGTTAAACAAATCGGTTGAGATGGGCTTAGCCATTTTTCTAACAAAACCGTGAGAAACTCGATTCAATTTACCATGGAGTGCATGAGCTTAATGTTCCGCAGTTCTCTTAACTCGGAAACAAAGGAGCATTGGTCCGGGACTTAGGTGGGTTTTTATTAAACCCGCGGGAAGAAATTTAAGGTCGCAGAGAAAAGGTTAAAATTTGGAGGTCGCGCTACACTTGGTGAACCCGCCAAACATCCAAACACCCCGCCAATTTTCAAAGCACCGTGGAACATTTAAAATCTGCCAAACATTTAAGGTCCGCAGAATGAGCTAAATTTAACAAACATTTTAGGTTTGGGCCTGAGTCAGTGAAGGTCAAAGGCCACATGGTGGGATTTTGGGTCTCTTCATAGACTTTTCATTTTGTGGACTTCAAGTTCCCGAAATAAACAACAACAAATAATTCTTCGTGTTCGTATCGTGATGGTGCACCGAGGTGAAAGTTAGCGAGGTAAAAGGGCTACGTGGCAACATTTTTGTGAAGCCAAAAGTTTCTAAGTCCACTCAAGTTTGAAATTGTGATGCAAAGGCGCAACCAATGAAAGGTGAATGTGTGCCAAACGTGGAGCTTTTCCATTGGATCGTGTTTCACGGTTATCGTAGAGGTTAAAAAGAACTGACATTGCGAAAGCACAAAGCTTTTCTATTAGCTCGTGTTTCATGTTTTTCAGTTGAGCTTATCAAAAATTCTGACACAATGCAAGGGGCGTGGAATGATCTTATTGGCTAGAGCTTCACACTTTTTCAGAAAGGGCTATCAAAGGACTAAATTGCAAAGTAACGTGGAGCTCTCTGATTGGTTCAAGTTTCGTGGGGATCAATTATGGCCATCTTAAAGTCTGAATTGCGAAAGACATGGAACTTTCTCGTTAACTCACATTTCATCTGTTGGAATATTACATTATAACGGATGTCTTTTGACTGTCCACCTTCCATGACCGTCCAACTGCACTATATATTGGGATTCCATTCCTTCTCCTTTGATGTAATATTTGATTACATGTATCCAATGTAATTTAATCTTCCTTATTTACTATCATTGGTATCAAAGCACCACTATGTCGGCGTGCGTGGAAATCATAAAGCTTGCTGCTTGATCTCATATCTGTGAATTAACATTTGGCTGTTCTTTATCATTCTAAGTGCTTTGGTTTTCTCCATGGTGGCGACCTGGAGACATCTGTCGTGGAGCATTGAAAATCTTCCTTTGGCAACGTATAACTGTTTAGTTTTGGCCTTTCTCTTTTGTTTTGGTGTCCTGTGCAGATCCACGTGATAGGTTATCCTTTTTCTAATCGTGGTAAATCTGCCCTGCACCAGCGACCAAGTTTACATATGGAGATTGTCATGGTGATTTTGTTTAAGCATTGCGGCCAGGCATTTTATTATACTTGGCATAGAATTTCACATTTCCAGTTGAAGTTATTATGCCCCTCCATAATCCTATGCCACGTAGTATGATGGTGGAACAACCGTTTTGGTGATTCCTAATTGGCGTCTAAGAATTTATATATGCATAGATTTATGCCAGATGTCTCCAACTTGCAATTGTTAGTTACATATTTGCATTGAAGTCTCTGCCTTCAACCTTGACACGTTTAACTCATGGAATTCTTCATTCTAACTTGGATAGAGGACACAACGGTGTTCGCAGCTACTCACAAGGGATTCACATCCGTGTCAAATTTGGTTTGTCTTGGAGTGGCGCTTTAGAGCATTATCTTTTAGCGTTTTCCTTTTTTTGTATCTTCTCATTGGCGTGGATACCTGTGTTACAGGCCTTCGCGTGGAGGCCTATTTGGCACATTTTTGAATGACATCAAATAAAATTGCCTTTATCCCTTGTAAGAAGTGTGGTTGTTTCTGTTTTAAACTGGCGGTTTGTGGAGTAAGTTTTCCTGTAGCAGCAACCTGTTCCCTGCCAGAGGAGGATGTGTTGGTCTCATTGCTATTAGAATTGGTCGTTTGAGTGGACATGCTACAACAACAAGGGTACAAAGGATTAGAAGATGTAGAAGTGTTATGAATCAACTGAGCCTCAAAGCTATATCCGCTAATTAAGTAGTGTGTTATTGGAGGCTGGAGGATAGAAGAAAGTCGGAGGACAATTGAGGTCCTCTCATGAGTTGTCTATGATGGGGTCTTACCATTGCTTTGGTGACAATTTTGTTTTTGTTGAGCTCAATGCGGTTTTTCTTGTGCGGTGTGTTTTCAATAAGATGCAAAACATTTTTTCAGTTTGGTACCTCCCTGAATGAAGGACATTGTGAGGAGTGAAAAGCACTAAAGTAGCACTTGGTTCTTGTGTAAAGGGTTTGTGGAAATTTGAGAAACCACTGAAGTGTACAGTTGAGGCATCAAGTCACCTCTAGGTTCGTGGTAAACTTGCAATCGAGAAAACCATATGGGTTCGTGGTAATCTAGGGAAACCGGAAACCACCGAGGTGTTCTCAAGGTTGGATGTACTCGGTCACTTCCAAGTTTGTGGTAATCTTGTGGGGAAAAACCAAGGTGTCACCAAGACCAAGAAGCCAAAATGTTGACATGCCACCTCAAAGGTGAGCAGGCTACATGGAGAGTGTAATAAACTTTTTACTTGTGTTTGGAATAAGGGGGGTCCATTATATGGAAATATGATGTTTGTAAAAATAATGTAATAAGGGGAAAATGTTGGCATATTACATTGTAACTAATGTCTTTTGATTGTCCACCTTCCATGACTATTTAGGTGCCATGTTTGTTGGGATTCCATTCCTTCTACTGCGTGTATAAATACTGATGTAATATTTGATTATGTGTATCCAATGTAATTTAATATTCCTTATTTACTATCATCATAGGGATAAGCCAAGGTTACCAAATATTCTGAAAATGCGAAAAGCATGGAGCTTTCTCATTGGCTCACGTTTTGCGGGAAGCAGTTAAGTAAAAGGACTATCTGAATTGCGAAGCAAACGTGGAGCTTTTTCATTGGCTCACATTTTACGAAGAGCAATCAAGTGAAAGAACAATTTGAGAAGGTAAAGATGCGTGGAGTTTTCTTATTTGCTCACACATAGAAGAAAAAGGAAATCAATGCACACTTGGACAAAAGCCAAAGCCAATCAAATGTTATCATGTGTTTCTCTCATGTTCATCCCGACAAAAAACTTCAAATGGCCATAACTTTCGATCTAGAGCTCCAAATCATGCAAAATCGGTCTCGTTGGAAATATCTCCTCGATCTCTTCAAGTTGGAATCATCTAATTCAAGAATTGAAGGCATTTGGCAGGAGAAAATTAGAAAATAAAAAAGCACGAGCACTTGGTGGTATTAGCTAACTGTTTTTACATATGTGGTAGTGAAGGCATGGATTGATCCCAAAATGCTGATTGAAAATCATATATTTTCAGTTAGACAAAATAATTTCCTAATTTGATCAAAGATATTTCTCTTAGAACAAGGGGAAAGTTTAATTGTTATTTGGGGGAAATTGAATTGTAATAAGACATACAAATTGTATAAATATTGGGGCTTATCCTCATATCTAATGGATCCAGTTCTTCTATTCTCTCAAAAGGGAGCCAATTTTGGTATTCTAATAAAAAAGGGGATTAGTATTTTAGTTTCTAAGATATAATTATGAATACTACATGTTTCTTTTTTTGAAATGCATATATATTTTAGGTTCTCAAACTTACGTGTCAAGGTGGTTGCACTATACAGCCATTGACAAACTTTGAGAGCATTTGATTTTGTTCCCTTCTTAATAAATTTAAGATCCGAATGAAATATGTCCACTTCGAGTTAATTTTTTTGTGTTCTAGGTTTTGTATGTCGAATGGATGATTAGCAAGTCATATTTTCTCTTTACCGCAATTTTGTGCTTACTACTTTTCTTTGTCGTACACTGGATCAATCCTTAATGGTTGTGCTTTGGTCATTAGTTCAACATTGTGGTGTGAGCATTTACTCTACAATATTGGACTAAATTGAAAAATCCTTATTGTAGCCATTTTTTCATAGTGATTTTTGTTATCCTTTGAGTGTATCTTGGGCATACGAAAGTAGAAGCAATAAATAATTCACTAGAATTCTTGCACGAGATCTCATGTCAAGTATTTTAGAGATTGATATGAAACTTTGCATCTATTGGGTATCAATGAATACAAATCTTTCTTTGTTGAACTGTCATTATTTGATCCATTTTTCTATACTTTCTAGGATTGTAGACCACTCGAAGTGTTAAATTCATTATTACAATGAATGTCTCAGTCTATAATTCCTCCTATGTGAAGTTACAATTTCCATAATTGACCCCATCCCCTCATATTAACATCCATTTGTTATATTTACTACCTTGTTGCTCTAAATATCACTGAAGGTGTCTTTTAGCCTTAATTATATTGTTAAGAGAATGTAAGAGCAACTGAAATTTATTGTCTATAGTAACCTGTGTCTGGAAAGGTAAGCATATGCAATATCTTTTGTGATAACTTGTGAGAGTGAGTGTTGTAGTCATGGCCATGTTTATCCCAAATTGATCCATCATTGAAGCATAACAAGAGGAACAAAGAATTCATCTCCCCTATACATTCAGGTTAAACCTCGAGTCCTCTCACCTTGGTTCAAAGTAGGACCAAAATCAGTAGGAAAAGGCTATATCCTTTGTACATGCCCTCAATCATCCCAAGGCTTGATCCTAAGGAATGTGTTAGATCCCTCCCCGGCTATAAAATGAAAATATCACCCGGTCTACCACCATTCCAAGCAATTTCCCCGTTCTTTAGAGAAAATTGATGTTAATCCAATAGGGGTGTAGATTTGAGGACCAACAGAAACTTCGGTGACGAAGAAAATACAAATCTACCTACTCAATTAGATGAATGGGAGCTATTGTCTCATATCCATCCCACTAACAACGTGGATGTAGATATACTTGATATATTAGGGCATTGCAAAATTCAAAACCAACCACAATTGGAAAGAAAATTCACTTCTTCTAATTTTACATGATAATGTTGCTTCCTTCATTGAGGAAAATAGATATGTAGGCAACATCTCTAGTAATCACATTCCACAAGCCACCGTCTACTTCAAATTTATCACACGAACAAAATATTGCTTTGATACATTACTTCACTATTTCAGCACAAAGATGTGCTAACTCCTCTCAAATTAATAATTTAGGGCACCGCATGAACATGGAAGTCATGTCTCATTAATGCTATTAGATCAACACTTTTATTGCGTGTACCAACAGTGTTGTTGCCTTTAATGTTTTTCATATCTATTGTACATAATACTTTGCGCATACCTTTCAAATAAATAAAACCATTAGAGGGACAAGCTTCACCAAACTTTCAGAATCCATGCGAACATGTTTTATACATACTAATTGATGAAATGAGTTTCATTGGCCCCAAGCTACTTGCTTTAGTTATTCTACCGCCTTCGTGAGGATTTTCCTCATTTCAAAACAACACCTTTTGGTAATAGATCTCTAATTCTTGTTGGTGACCTTGGTCAATTGCCTCCTATCAAAGATATTCATTTGTATGTTGGTCACTCTCATGAAGCCAACCTTTGGAGAATCTTTCCTACAACCATCACATTACGAATAATATTTCGCCAACAAGGTGTCGAATCTACACAAATTCGGTTTCGTGAAATTTTACTTCATATTCATTATGCTTCTGCTCGTATTGAAGATTGGAAAATCTTGATGTCACAAAATGATAAACACCTTTAATAAGAAGAACTTTAAGGTTATGCAACAACACCGGGTCTTTTTGCAATAAATGAGCAATTAACCAACATAACCTTCAGATGCTCAAATATTTACACTTTACTATGGCACGGTGTACATAGCTAATCTCACCAAGAAGAGAATTTTATGCAACGCCCGATGATGATCAACTTGAACATAAAATTATTCTTTGTAAAAATAAAAATTATGTTGTCAACAAATTTGTGGTTTGAAGGTGGACTTGTCAATGGTGCAATGGAAAAATTATTGACATCATCTACTATAACTCCTCATCCCCTCTCAAGGTTCCACTTTTTATCGTGGTCCATTTCAAAAATACATTGGACCTTCTTGGGACATACATAACCCTTCACATGGTCTAATACTTCTTATTTCAAAAGGAAACCACATGCAACTTCCTCTCAAAATTGATTGGGCTTTAACAATCCATAAATCACAAGGTCTTACTTTGGGTAAGGAAACAATTGACATCAGAAACATTGAAAGACAAGGGCTTACATTTACTGCCATCTCTAGGGTTCCATCCCTTCAGGACCTTCGCATCTCTCCCCTTTCTCTTTCGATTGTTTCTCTAGAATTTTAATTGGACCTTGTGTAAATTGTAAAAGAATTGAAAAGGCTAGGATAGCTTCTCTCTCTCAATTCAATTCTAATTAAATTATTATAACTTATATTTCTACTTTTGATTTTTTTGCTCCCTTTTTCCTCCACTTATAAGAATTTACCATTCCCCTGATTTATCCCTTTCGACGTCCCCATTGCACTTTCCACGTGTGATTTCTAGTAATAGAAATTGTGATACTCTTCCGCACTCACTCGCCATTAATATGGCATTTCCCACTTGCAACAAGTTAAAAGGATCAATGAATGTATATTGTGTTGAGTGATTTTCCACTTGAAGAGAATTAGAAGGATCATTTAATGTTTCTTGGGTTGCGTCAATATTCTTGAAGAAGCTAATAAAATTTAGTTTTGGTTATCATTATCCTATGGTAAATAGAGATTTTCTAGATGTGGTTAGTTTTCCTCACTCATTATTTATTATCATGTGTACAATAGCATTCTCTTTTATGGACTTCCATTTTTTGCTATAAACGAGGTTCAAGTAGATTTTATTGTTATTTAGAAAAAAATTGTTATATAAGAAATCTTAAGATAACGATCACCTAAACATATTGATGGTTGCATCCATCTAAGGTATTTAGAGCTCATTTACATCCATCTAGCTCTATCACAAGAGACAAGGTTGGTTCATCTCGCATCGCACATCATAGGAGGGAATTTTATTATATTCTATCCACCATTTATTACATTGTATTCACTTAGTTATAACTCGCTACTTCACAATATGTAATTGCACAATAGCACCTACACACACTCACACACACAAAACTACATTTGGAGTCTCGTGTAGTGCATCGCTCGATTAGTAAGTCCACCATTGTGGATGCTTTGAGGACATTCCAACCACTTCGTTTGCATTTTTCTTTTTAGGGTTTGATGCTTGTTTTGGGGTTTTTCGGATCTATTCCCATCATTGATCATCAACGAAATTCGGCACGCAGAGAAGTGAGTTACACACAAATGAGATAGTGAGGGCTTCATATCATCTTCCGACCTGCGAAGATGGTTTTGGACCTCTTGCACGCACTCAAGGTGTCCATAATACAAACTAGGGCACCCACAGTGCCCCGATCCTCTCCCAGCACCCCATTCTAGCTAAACAACTAAGATTTATGTCTTTTGGAGATCATGTATGGTTGCATCTACATTTTGTTTGTCCAGTTCATCCTATGACATAGTGTGACAGTCCCGAACAACCGTTGAATTAGCTAATCTCCTTCTAACCCTAATTGCGATTAGGGTTTCACATTTTCATTTACTTACTTTCTTGGGTAATTTTCCTTATTTATTTTAGCTTTTATTTACCGTTTTCCTCCTTAGATTAACTATCATAAAATCCACATTTTAGTTAATCAAGGGTTTGAATGAAGGAAAAAATGCATAACTTAAAAAATATACATGGAAAATTGCTAATTTTGAGAGAAACTAATAAAAAGTATGTTGTATATTTTGAAAATTTTCAAGAAGTTTTTATTAAATTTGATAGTGCAAAAATTAAAAACTTAGTCCGAACCATGTTGTGAGAACACAAAAAAATCATACTCATACTAGGTAAAATTATCATAACTCTTGTTTTTGAGGATATGGATTCTAAAATGTTGAAGGAAGAATCATTGGAGTATTTTTAAGTGTGTTTTAAAGGGTTTAATGAGTTGATAACCGTACAGAAAGTTATTGATGACAAAAATTTTACTAATGAGAAAGCATGTAAATTGTTTGATGTAATGTCTGCCCGAGGAAAACAATCATAACTTTTAAATTCCATTATGAAAATGGATGAAATTTGGAACATAAGTTCCTTGTAGATAATTATAAAATATATAAATTTTTTAGATCAATTGGCCTTGTGCTAAAAAATATATACATGACAGAAATTTTTTGTAAATTGTTTGTTCTTGAGAGCACAAGAAGGGCATTTTTGACAAGAAAGGTGAAGTTTGGTGTTTTGATTCCTCTTGAGCCAATTTTATGATTTATCTAACATTGGTTGAGGTGATGAAACAGGGTAAAGGGGTTATAAGGCATTGGTGAATCTAAAAATCCAAAGTTGTTTGTTTGAGTGAAGGGCTAGTGAAGAAAGTGTGAAGAGTCAATATAAGAAGGTCAGAGATAATGCATTTTTCTTGAAGAATGATCAATTTTTTATTAAATGGAAAATTTTCATGGTGCATGAAGTGTGTGAAATAGGTAATGGTGATTAGAAAAACATTTAAGTTGAATTTGATCAAAATTTGCAAGTTTTATCCATTTTAGGCTTCTTGAAGATCCTCATGTGCAAAGGTTGGTGAAAGACTATAATTGAATCCTCCTCACGTAGTTGAATTAATGAAAAGTTATTTTATCTCTCTCGCATCGGTTTCCACAGTGTGGGCGGTCCAATATATCCAACTTAGCATTTGACAACCTCAATGTGAGTAATGTACTCCAATGACGGCCCTCCTAAACTCTCTCGAGTGTATATCCCTCTTCACAACACAAAATACAACAAAATTATTCCATTAGTAAATCATACATAATGGAAATATCACTTATCATAGCATAAAATTGCTCAAAATATCATATTTTCATGACATAGTGCCCAAACCCTTCTCTCGGGACGTCCAACACCTAGGATCATATATCATATTTCATTTTAAGGTCAATATTACATGTGTTGTGAATATTATTTTAAAATGCATGTTAGATTATGCAATAAGAGTTTTGGGATGAATTCTTCTTTGTTGGGGTTTTATTGTCTTTTGTCATAGTTTATTGCTTGGTCCCTTGCCTTTTCATGCCATGTCTTTCTACAAAAGATTATCCTTTGCATTCTTACTATTTATTGGCTTTATTTAGGGAACCTTGCCCTTAGGTGGCCTATATATATGGTACCTCACAACTCATATGAAAATATTGTAATTGCAATTAAGAATTGTGATGTTGTCCGAATGGTGCTTTATGGAAACAACCACTCAAGTTTGTCTTTGAAAAGATTCCACAACGTAACATCTCTCATGTTCCTATTATTTCATATCCTATTAAATTTGGTGTTGATTTTAATTGGCAAGAAAATTTATGTTTAATAGGTTATGTTGTTGGGTGAATTCTCTTTAAACATATGATGAAAACTTGGGCTCAATCTGCGTAGATGGACAATAGTATAAGGTTGGATGCGGTCAAAATATGACCATAGAGTTCTTTTCTCTTTTGTTTTCTCTAACTTGATCCATGCCTTCATTATTATGTAAATGTTCTCCCACATATATGTTTGCCAAGGGTAGTTTTAGTGGCTAATATTCTCCATTTGACTAAAAAACAACATTGGGTCCTTATGAAAATAGCTAATTGTGTGAAAAAATTGATTGGTCAATTAGATCTAATTTCATACAATTTCCTATATCTATTCACTTCTAATCACCCTATAAGATATATTTTTGCTTATATTACCTAGGGAAAGGGCCCTAACGTGCAAAAATATTACATGAAGCTATCAAAGATAGCATCACTCATCTTGGCGGTCTAATTAAAAACACATTATCACGAAAAGGTGGGAATATTTGGCAATGAGAAATTACCCATTTAGCCAACCTATTACATCAAAAGCATCCAAGTTGTATACAAAATCAAACTATAATCATAGAAAATTATGATTGATCGCCAACACCCGCTCCTTCGCCACTAATGCCCGAGGAAGACCACATTTGTATCCACAGAGGACATTTCATGGTCGAATCGTTGGAGGTGCCTTTATAGGGAAAATTCACATCTGTTTTAGTAGCGAAAGCTCAAGTCCCGAAGCGGTCACCTATAGCCTTCTATCTAGTAGCCGAGCTTTTAATGCCATGACGATGGTGTGCGAGTGGAAGTTAGCCTCGGTTTTATCTATCCCCTGTTTGCTCTAGCTCGACGTGATCCAAGTGCAGAGAGAATTGACCCGAGGAATTTGAGAGTATGTTGGCACCATATATCCCCTCCACCACATCAAAAATATTTCACCTCCCAATTGACTGTTTGGGGTCCAACATTAGCCCATGCAAATGTGAGCAGAACTTTTCCACTTCGCAATCATCAATATCCTAAGTGATTGTCCAAATTTGAGAGAGCCATTAACGCATGACGGGGTTTTCAATCTTGTCATCTAACTAGTCTTTGAAAGAAGCTTCTGCCTCAACTCTACGAAAGGGGGATGTCGAGTGCCCCGCACCTCCTTAAGACAGGCTCGACCTGAACTAGCTGCTCACTTCCCACGACTTCCTCCGCTTTCTATTTCAGAAACCAGGACTTAGAGCTCTCCGAAAATCCCAAAATGATGTGGCGAATGTCCTACGTGCCACAATACTTAAAGGTGGAGGTGGAGAAGCCACTTATTTCACACAAATTTCCATTAAAAACCCATCCTTGCCGTCAATCCCGCCGCACGAGAAAAGGATATAATCCCCGTATATGAGGCTTGGGGATAGTGCAATGCTTATTAATGATTTAAATAATTAATTAATGCCTTTTGTAAGGCCCCTTGCAAAATTATCTGTCCATTTCTTTAATAGGATCCTTTCTCTGCTCATCAATCCCACCCTCATATTAGCGAGAAGGTCAGCAGAAGAATTCCCGGCTCTTAGAGTGTGAGAAATGCGAACTTCCTCATATCCAGACAGTCTTTGAAGGGCCTCCTAAATAATTTGATCTAGATTACAAGCCTTAGAAGAGCGAGATTTAAGAGCTTCAATGATAATTTTAGAATCACCTTCTATCCAGAGCTTGCTCCAATGAAAAGAAATTGTCTCTCTAAGCCCTTGTATGTAGAAAATCCTTACGCAAAGTTGTTGGAGGCCCACCCACAGTGCAAAGTTATCATGAAAATCGATTGCCCAAGAGAGTCACGAACTAAACATCACTTGCTTGCAGGGCCATGATTTCCTTTCGATGCCCTATAAGATATATTCTAACATATTTTGGGACATATTTTCACCATAATTACTATGTGTGTGTGGGTATTATTCACCTAGAAATTATAGGAGACATGTATTAATTATTGTGAATTGCCAATTCTAAACGCGCGCAGGTGTGTGTCACTGTGAGTGGTATTTATTCTGCCAAATTCACCTAGGATTTGAATTTGGTATTTGCAAAATATTAACATTGTCTCTCTCTAAAATTGATGTGTAAACATGCACTAATCACTTCTTGCATTTTGGTTTGCCATCATCCACTCTTCGATAGGGAATAATTGTTATTATTTTCTTTTATCAAAATACATTTAGCTTATAATTTAATGACCAATGCTACTTATTCCAAATATTTAGAATTAAAGAAAAAATCACAAAAATAATAATTTAAAGGGAAAATGTGTTAAAATATAAAAGGGCATATTTACGTTGTTTAGAATTCTTCAAAATATTATAGTAATAATTTTAAGAGAAAATATGTTAAAGAGAACCCATCCATTTGAATAGTTGACGTGGTTGATTGATTGATATTATTTGACTTCAAAAAAGATTTTTCCAACTTTGTGAAATACGCATATAAGTAGGTAGGTAGTAGATTATAATGCAACCCATGTTAATATAGTTTAAAATATTTTGAAAGATTCATAAAACTGTGGTTGAAGACTCCTCGATGAAGTAAAAAATCACCATTTGCAATTTTGCAAGGAAAAGAAAGTGGCCATATAATATTAAATTTGGGTTCAAGCTTAAAGTAATTAGGCCCAAACGCGTCTTCAAAATAGGGATTGAACCCTCATCTCGTAGAGAGCATCGAGTACGCAAAACATCAAGCCATTCAATCCACGGGTCAGCGACTTGATTCTGACCGTGCAGTGCGTGAAACGACCGGTATTGCCTGTGCGTGAAAGGCAAGTTGAGTCTTGTCAGATTGGCCACCTCTTCTGTTCGGACAGTGCATGAAAAAACAAAAATTGTCGAACAATTGTGGTGGTGCCTTGTGTACGTAATACGTCCAACTGTGTTAATCAATTCGGAGAGAATGGCGGACAGCCTGTAACGTACTCGATACGTAAATAAAAAGGACAATATGGCGAAGTCTCGATGACTGGAACGGCCTGAAGCATATCAACTGTAGCCTCTATTCGTACAATTAGGGCGATATTAAAAGTGTGTATGGCTATGGTTGATATTAGAGAGCCTTCTTTGAATTACTAAATACTTAAAAAACTAATACAATTAGTGGAGTCTTTAAAACACTCCCCAACTGGTTCAACTTCGGTTGGAAATCCAGGCTGTGAAGATGCGTTAGAATAAGAATACAATACCTACTTATTATTGCCAAAAATAAATTAATTAATTAAATTGTGGTGTTTTTTTTTTTTTTTTTTTCTGCAAATAATGAAGGCCCTCTTAGATATAGTACTTTGGAATGCAGTTGAAATAGGATGCAAAATTGAATTTTTTTTACATTTCGTAAACTTAAGTAGTTGCACTTGCATTTGTAAGTTGGATGTGGTTCTCACTTACATTATCATAATAATTTCCCTTCCGATTATGCATTGCATTGTTCGTTTGCTTGTGATAGTTAGAATTGATATTGCTTTGCATTTAGTTTATATGGAAGTTAAATTTAAAGAGAACAAATTGTTTAAATCCATGTTTTTTTTGTTTTTGAGTATGTGAGGGTTCACGTCTTTGTCAAAGCCGGGGATCGTTGTGTGTTGAGGAGACTTGTTCCTTTGTGAGGTCACATCGATCTACTCCAATTTGAGCGGTACACTCGTGCTTGGCAATGGTTTTTAAAGTTGCTTGCCAAAAAAATTTGTTCACCTCTTAGTTGGTCTTTTGATGTTCCACGTAGAATTAAACTTTTTAAATGGATTCATACTCCATGTTGCATTTGGAATTTTATACATATTTATTTTAGTAATCTAATGTTGTTTATGTTGTTTGCCTATTTAGTGCCATCATTGGTTTCGAGGGAAGAACACTCGCATAAATGTCACTTCTCCTCAACATGGAATGTTCTTCATAGCGCTGCACTATGTACCAGAAGGAACTTTTAAAAGAAACAATTTATTTCATGATGTTTTACACTCCTATCAAAACAAACCTTCAAAAACAGATATTAAAAATGTATATGCACTTGTCCAATGTTGTATAAAACACAACATGCTCTAATATTGTTATGCTTGGAAATACCTTTTTATTTTATACGCCTACAAATAATTGGTTTGAAAAGACATGTACTATTTCATAACCTCATCAAATTTGCATCCTTAATTGGCCTCACCAAATACGAAAGCATAAAATAATGTTTAGAGAAAAAGAACATCTCTCTTGTACAACACTATTAAATTTTTTTACTAAACCATGCCATGTTTTTAATATCTGCAAACAAATGTCTCCATTTATCGTGTTATTCAAAAGCTTTCATAAATTTACACATGGAATGAATTTTGGTTGCGTTTCGTTGCATAAATCTCAATATTGGTTTTTTTCATTTGTTTGTAATGCTTGACAAATTTAGTTTTGTTACTTTGTTAGCAACATGCTTACAAATGTGAAGTTTTAACATGCCATCGTTGTTTGCCCCTTCCAACTTTTTTTTTTTTCCTAAGACCCGATTGCCAAAATGTTACAAATCAACTATGTTTCCTTCTATTTGAGAATGCCTTGCTTCGTAGAAACCCTCTTGTGTGCCTCATAATAATAATATCGTCCATAATAGTACCTTTCCTTCATAACCATTTTAGTTCTCGGACTCTCTCTCCCTCTCTCTCTCTCTCACTCACACACACACACAAAAGGAACGATAACCGGATCGTACAAGCCAAGAACATAGATGCTAATCAAACACCATGATCAATAAGATGAAAACAATTCACGTAATAACTTTACATAAACATTTGCAATCAAATGAGCAACAATATCATATATTATTATGGAACTCAATGAAATACAATGAGAATGTGTCTCGCTTATATAGGCGAAGAGATAACAATCTAATAACCAATCAAGGTCATAGATCAAGCCATAAATCAAGGAAAGAACTAGTTATCAAAGAACTAGTCAAGACCATAGATTTAGGAAAGAACTAGACATCAATGATCTAGTCAATACCATAGATCAAGGAAAGAACTATACCTAACAACTAGATAATATCCCCCTAATGTCTAAATAAATAAAAAGAAATATCCACACACATAAGTGGGTGAGGATAAATACAATAAAGGTAAATAAAGTACCTAGGTGAACATGAACTAAGGTAAATACCTACTCTAACAACACACACACACACACACACACACACACAAGAGATTAAACTTTTTATATATAAAAATAAAGCGAGCAAGTTCGGGGCCGCAACCCGATCACGACATCAAAACTCCGGATTATGCCTCTCTTTTGGGGCTCGACCCTACACCTAGTGTATTCTCTTGTCCATGGGCCAAGCCTTCTCAAATCGCCGCTTGAGGCCATGTATTTTCTTTGGCCATAAGGAACCGATACTAATTCAATCGCCTCCAACCTACTCCCCCTTTCCCGAATGTGGATGAATACACACACACACATATCGCCTTGTAATGGGCCTTAAAAATCAATTACACACACACACACACACACACACACACACACACACACACACACACACACACACACACACCAAATGTGTATATAAATAAAATGTAGAATGTATATGTACAAATTTTTGAAATCCTAGTATGGGTATACAATGAAATGGGAGGTGAAATGAACAAATTAATTTCTTGTGCCTCCATGGATGAGTGCACCATAACTTGCAAATTAAACACACAAGAAATGTAATGAGAGAGAGTAAATAGAAAATGAAAAATAAACAATTAAGAGACTCCATTTAAAAAAATCTCTTAAAAAAAACTATAAGGGGGAAATAAGAAAGGAATGAGGAAGAGAAGTGAAAATAAGGCTTATAAGGATATTTAGGGTTTTGATCTTAACCTAAGATCAATGGTGCAAATGGATTGATCCTGTGGGCTCCCATTAGACTTAGATGAACCACTTAATTAGATTTGCTTTTAGATGGTGCCTTTGATACTAGGGTTTTATTCAATTAAATAAGTGGCCAAGTAGAATAGTTTTCGCTTCATAAGTAAATTATTTCCTTGGTAAGCTATCAAACCCTTAATAAATTAAAATACATTTAATTTTGATTATGGTAATCCTTGGTGGGTAATGTGATAACTCTTATTAAGTTAATTGGGTACAAATATTTTTTTTTTTTTCAAAATTGACTCACTACCCTTGATGTAATTTAGCACACAAACCCTAATTGGTGTCTCAATATAATTAATAAAGTTATCTTTTTATTGTGATCCATGTTGAAAAGGATTGGATGGATAACATGCTCAAGAAGAAAACCTAGATCAACGTCCCATAGTCTAGTGCCCACACTTTTTATAGCTCAGTAGCTTGTTGTTTATTTGCTCATAGACATGTTTTGACAGTGATTGGTGATATCTTGGACATTATATTTAGATATTTGATTTTATTAGACATGTGTGACATTCAGGCGTATAGCGCCAATTTAGCCTAATTTCTTTATTGTCGCTTTTTCTTGTTATGACATGGAAACTAATGAATATGATGTGCTTGGAACCTAATTATATTGATGGATAGTTGTTGCATGGTGGGATTATATGTCACTTTATCATCTTGTCTAACTTTTGGAATATGGAATATAATTGTGCACGTTGTCGCATCTTGATTTCAGTAGGATGTTAGGTTAGTTTAGCATGCATTGATATCTTACTATGTCATTTAATTATATTGTATTGGACAGGTGCGGTTAATGTGTGCAATGAGTGTGCAGGTGACAGGTTCACAGGAGAACGTGGGATTCAGGCCAGCTACTCAATCTTGCACAAGCAGCCCACGGGCTGAGTCCTAGCCATGTTCACTGTGTGAAGCCTTAGGATAGATGATTATTAATTTTGGGCACTATGAGTGACCCCAATGTATGTAATGTATTGTGTTTTGATTTATTAATTTTGGTTAGGGTAGTTGGTTAAGTTGTAAACTTGTTTTGGGAGTTAATAACTCCTCTTTCATTTGAATTGTGGATTATGCTTAATGTGTCTCTTAATCACAAGGGTTTAGGGTCACATGTGAGACCCTTGGGTGGTCCCCACACCCTCTACCCTTGTGCCAAAAATGCAAAACCCGAAATTAGGGTATTTTGGGCATTTTTGGGGACCCCTTTGTAGCTTGGGAGTCCCCCTATCACAAAAATGAGCCCTTGGACCCTACCTAATGGGTAGGGGGGCTTGTTTTCAAGGCTAGAGGGAGTTTTCCCTCCCTTTCTACCCCTGTTTTGTCACATCCATGTAAGGGATGTGGATTTGTGTGTTTATCAAAAGTGCCACTAGTTTTGTCTTGCTAACATTTAAGGGAATTTGGGAGAAGAGGGCAAAAAGATAATTTTACCCTTTCTCTCTTTTGTTTTGGCATCTTTGACCATGAGGAGGGAGAGGGGTGACACATGTCACCCCCTCATTTGTGAGGATGCTTGCTTGCTCCTCTTCAAATTCCCATCCATGGGAAAAGAGAGGGACTTTTTTTTGGAACTTCTTGCTTTTGGATGCTTGGGAGAATTGGAGCTTGGGATTTGCTTGAGTCAAGGTGTGAAGAAACTTGAAGTTGGAAAGCTTTTTGGAGAGCTTTCCTTGAGGTAGGTTCTCTTGTTTTTTTTTTTTTTGTGTTGCTTTTCCTTTTAGTTATTGGATTGGTTGCTTGAGATTGTAATTTATATATGTTGATTTTGGTTATTTGCTTGTTGTTACTCCCTCCATCATATGGCATGATGGAGTTTTGGAGTGTGGGGGAAGAGAGAGGGAATTTTCCCTCTCAATCCTCAAGGCTTGATGGACAAGCCTTGAGGAGTCTTATTATTTTTCCCTCAATGGTTGAGGTGGGGAAGTTGATTCATTTGGCTTGAATCTCCTTCCCCATTCTTGGTAAGGAAACCCCTTTGGGGTTTGAAAATCCTTCCAAGAAGGACTTGGAGAAAGGGGGAGGAATAAGGAGGGCTTGATTTGATTAGGAGCAATAAGGAGGATATGGAGATGTTTTTATGTGCAAGTAATTTTGATGTATAACTTTGGAGAACTTTCTCCTCTCTTCCCCATTTTGAGGATGAACATGGGTTCTCCTCCTTGTAGATTTTGGAGTCTTGTTTGTTTGTGTCCTATTTTTGTATGCTTGTATTATTGTTAGTGTGCCCTTCATCTTGTGCAAGTTTTGGTTAGCTATCCTCTTTCCCATGGGCTTGGGGGAGGCTAGCATGTCTTCCAACCTTGGATAGACATGTAATGATGCCTAAAGGTTGGGTGGATAAACAAGCCCCTTCTCATTGTGTTGGCCTTGAAATATTTTGGAGTTGGAAAGCCATTGGAAGACGCATGAAGACACTTGTCAATTTGGAATTTCTTCTTGTCTCCTTCACTTTGTTGGCATTCCTCGTTTTGTAACTCAAACTATGGCTATTTGAAGGGTGATCAATCTTTTTGTAAAGTATCTTCCTTGTGGAGTGGAACCCACTTGTATGAAATTGTATTCCTTTTTGTAAATTAAAAGCTTTATTTCAATCTTGGGAAGGAGTTGCTAAGTTGTCCCCTTATGTGTTTTAGCATAGTTTGAAAAGAGATGTATTGAAAGTTGGGTAAAGAGCATTGAATAAATCATAGCTTGTGATTATATGTAATCTCCTTTTGAAATGAAGGAATATATATTTTGAAAATATGTCTTCTTGTTGATATGTATGCATTCCATGTTAAGAACCTCCCATGTTAAGAATATGAAATATTGTGGGTGTTTGCAATAGAGAACTTGTAAAATATTTACATTCCTTCCACATGCTTGTCTTGAATATCATTTTGAGAAAGAAAGGTTGTTTATTGAGAAGGTGTAACTACAAGTAAATAATATTTCTTGTTGAAGGTTTTTACTTGTTTTGAAATCTGAAATAATCTTGTAGCATTGCCTTTGAAAAGGAAGTAGTTCCTCTTGCATTGTTGCTTTCATTATCTCATGAGTACGCTACTTGTTTTTCTACAAAACTAAATATTAGAAAAATAAAAATAAAATAAAATATAGGTTTAGTAGACCATAAGATAATGAAGTAAAATATGTTAGTTGTTTCAAGTTGAAATCAGTTTCATTTATCTTGTGTACAAAACAAACTAATAACAACCCGATCAAAAAATATATATATCTATATATAGTGTTAGTGAAGTTATTGAAATAATATATTCAGTTTGTATGTGTTAATGTAATTATTACCGTTTCTCTTTAATTTATTACTGTCTGTAATAAGAATATATATAAGATATCTGTTTTAAATTAAACGTATCATTTGTTTAAAATACATTTGATAGATATAAGTATATATATATATATAATATAAATCGGTGATTTTAGTTTTACAAACGTATTATTTTAATAAATAAATAAAAAAAAAAATTAATGGTGGGGGGGTGGTTCGGCCCCACCCCGCGCACAGAGATCAAACAAAAAAAAAAATAATGGCGGGGGTCGACCCCCCGCACCCCGTAATTTCCATGGGGCGCGCGCCCCACGGATCCCCGCCCCTCGACTCGCCGCCGCCCCACTACCCCGTCCCGCCGCCGCTGCTGCGTCCTCCCCTACCGCCTTACCCTCCAACCAAAGCCTTGTCCCCCTTTACGCCTTGCCGCCCTGTCCCCTCTGCCCTCCCATGCGCCTCCTTACCGCCTCTCCCACACGCGTCGCCTTGTCCCCTCACCCCCACACAAACCCATTCACCAAGCCCTCTCTACAAATCCGCCCCTCCACCCCTCTCTCATCTGCTCCAAAACAAAATAAATGAGTATAAATATATATATTTCATACATAGGAAAATAAACAAGTTTTCCCTCCAACCCACCTCTCAGCCTGCAAGTAAGAAACTAAAACAAAATAAAGAAATTAAAATGTCTCCTCCCAACAACATGCAAGAAGAAACAAACCCAACCAAGAGGGAATAACAGGTGAAAGCAAATAGAGGAGATGATAAAGGCAAATTAGGGTAATATTAGGGCAAAAAGGAAACCAAGGGTTAAGGGGGAATTATTCCTATTTTCAAATGAGTAGTTGTTTTTCATGTGGCTTTTCTTTTTAGATTAAAAGAGAGAGACATTAAGTGTGTAAATATAAAAGATAGGTAAATAATTAAAGGCGGGTTTAGACTGGGTATTAGTGTAATTAGGTAAATTAAAATAGCATCCAATTAGTGGTTGTCAAGGATGGGTTAAGAGATGAAATAGTATTATTTAAACACTAAAAAAAAAATTACCCTAAAATTTTAGTCTGTTTGGTGCGTTTTTTTTGGTGTCCCAGGATGGGGCATTACACATCGGGTATAAATTTTTAATCCCTTGTCTAAATAGAGTTAAGAGAAAGGAGTATTCAATTTCAATAGAATTTTAAACTATCAATCACATGTGTACAATGCAATGTGAACGTCGAACGGTATATGTTATTTGATTTAAAGGGATAGTTATTATTTTTATAGTTGAAGTTGAGAAGGGGTGCGATTGATTTTTTAAGTGTAAGAATATATATGAAGCATTACATTTAAACATTCCATCTCTACATTTCAACCTTGTTATAAATTTGTACATATACATTTGCAAATCTTATATCATGAGTGGTAGTGTTTTGCGGAGTAGTTTCTTTAAACTAAACATGAATACATGAAGACAAGTGGGGTGTCTTGTTGGAGTGGATGGGGATTGCGAAGGTGGAAAACAGAGTTAGAAGGAGAGGAGGAACTAGTGTACATGTACGAGGAACCAAAAAATATTGGTATGTGAGAGTGTTGCAGATTTCAAAAATGGAAAGCAAGGTGTTGCAAAATTTCAAGATTTGCTTTAGAGAAATTGTTATGAAACATGAAAACATTTCCATTATTTCAAACATAACCTATATTCTTATGGCACTTGTTGGTGTTTGACAAAATGCCTCGGTGAATTGTGTTTCATGGATCTGTAATAATTCATAGCTTGTTCATGATCATTTTTATGCAATAAGTTGGTGTAAAGAGAGGAGCCTTTCCTAATATGATCCTAGCAAGTGCCAAATTTGAAGCCTTGCTAAAAGAACAAAAAAGGAGTAAAAACAGGGCTTATTGTTTTGTGTATATTTGAGTGCATGTAATTGCACTTCCGTTCGAGTACTAACAAATTTACAAAATTGGTTGCAAATTTCACTTCAATCCCATACACATGATGCTCTCTGTCTAATGTAGCAAAAATTATATCAATACGAGCTTACTTGATGTTAATTCAAGATAGTTGGACAACATGTGAACATAGATTCTATCAAAAGTAGACAACAACACAATGTTGGGATTGTAAGAAAAATCTTCCAGTTGGCCTTTCTTTGCACCAAGAAATGACCCTCTGATCAATTCACCATGCATGAAGTTTCCAGAGTTCTAAAGTCGATGTTGCCAATACCTGCTCCAAAGCAAGTTCCTAGTATCCAAACAAACTAAATGACCCCTAGTAATAATTACAGGAGGTATTTGGATGAATATTCATATGGTAAGCACAAAGATGTTACAGGGATATGCAAATGGTAAGCACAAAGATGTTACAGGGAGCACAAGCAACACTTCTGATGGGCATTTGTTTGTGTGACTTGGTGAGGTGATTTCACAAAACACTATTCAACTGGAATGAGATTGGGATGGTGTTGTGATTTAATTTTGGCACAATACATGATTGGGATTGAAAATGATTTTAACTTCTTAAACGTTCAATTTAAATGTCGATTCCTTATTCGTTATGATGCAGTTGCAACCCTTTCCTTCTTTGTAGAGCCATTGTTCCTTCTCTGACATCTCTACAAATGAAAGATACATATGAGAATGCATATAATTTTCCATCTGAGGGGATGATTGAGCCCCTATTTAGGCCGTATAAATATCAAAATATGTAAAAAAATTGAGTGTTGAGTGTTGTATATTCTCACACACACATTTTCTATCTAAGAAGCATTCAAAAGTTTCATTTTCCGTATCCCAAAGACAGTGAACCGATCAGAACATGAATAGAAAAAATAAACTTGAAAGCATAAAAAATTTATTTCTTACTTCAACCAATCTACTTTGAGTTTTAGTTCTAAACCGTTTTGCAGGAAATGAACAAATGTTCCCAAATTCTTCGAGAGCACGCGCATTGGCCCATCTTAAAGTGAATAAAGTCAAAAATGCAAGTTGTTTATTTATAATAGTACTGCATGGTACTTTTCATTTCCTCTGGACAAGAATAGATTCAAATTCATTTCAGCAAATAAAGAACTATCATATAATCAAATTTATTTGCAGGCTTCAAGCAGCCAGGTAACCAACCAACAAATGTCCTTACAATCTTTTACCTACCTACCCGACACCATGCAATCCAACCCAAACTGCTAGAATTAGCTTACAATGTTAAAAGGAAGAAACAAATATTTGATCTTCAAATCAAATTACCAGTCCTTCTTGATCTCAAAGGTGTAATTGATTTCAACATGGCATCTCTCATCGTCATCTACAAATTGAAACACAAAAAAAAAAAGAACATTGCAACCATTAAGCATTTATATCCCACCGAAAAATACACATCACAGAATAATGATGCCCATAAATGACCAAAATAGGCTAATGGAATTCACAACACAGTGTAATGTCCCCTTTTTGCGCGCTTGAAGGCCTAAGGGCCAAGTCGAGTCCAAGCCGTGGTCAGACCCAAGGAGTTGTGGACGTTGGGAGCTATGGGGAGGGGGCCACGTGGTTCTAATAGTCTAATTTTGCGTTGAGGGTCACTTTTGGACCATGGCGACTTAAAGGGGAAAAGTAACTTAAGTCACTTTATTTTATTGGCCCCTCCATAGAATGAAATGCGTATAGGGTCTGTTGGGGCTCTTTTGCCTTGGGGAAGTATATAAGGAGTTGGGGGAGAAAGGAAAGGAACTTTTGGTCATATACATTTTTAGCCTCCTTCACGTGTAGTTGTTGTTGTTGCGCATCTACAGCTTATGGAGTCAAATCCCATAGGGACCCTAGCTTTGGTGGTGAGAGACTCATCCCTAGCTAGTAGGGCATTCTTCGGTAGTGAGAGATCTACCCTAGTCTGTCATTTTGGAGCCACTTTCAGGGTTGTGTGGTAGAGACATTATCAAAGGTTTAAGAGGAAGGATTTCGAGGGTTTTGGGGGCATTTGGGGAAGATAATCAGAGGGGCTCCAAATCTGATTCACGACAGCCATTTGGGTTGGGCGTGGCGGCGTTAAAGGCACCTCCATCATTTTCGACCCTATTCCAAGCGAGGCGAATGCAGCCTTTATTTGGGGTTTTCCACGGCCATTGTCGAGATCTGAAGGTGGAAATATTATTTCTTGTATCTGTTAATGTATTTCCAAAGACCCTTAATTTATGCTCGTGTATTTGGTGATTTACGGATTTTAGAAGTTTACCAGCTGCCCAGGGCACTTTGTAATTCTCTAGCAGTGATATAAAATTCCAAAAATGTTGTTCTAGTGTTTATTATTATTATTGCAAGCTTCCCTCATAATTTCATGCACTTTGGGCAAGTATTTTGTGAGATATCAATTAAATACCATTCGACTGTCCTAGCTTGGTCATTTTCAGTAAAAATCAGTATTTTACTTTGCTACAATTTTTCATATATTTGGTGCATTTTTAAGTGGTATCCCATAAGGGATATTCCACACACTCTACCGAAGAGCAACGAACAAAAATGATTCCAAAGTAAAGAATTATGATTATGAAGAATACCAAAGTGGGCTAAGAGGCATGCGCGAGGAGGAGGAGATTCAACTGATGCAAAGCACAACATTGGACCAAGGAATGGCAGCACCACTTCCTCTTTTAATGGTGCTCAACAAGGTCCAACTGTAGTGGCATCAAAGGAATCATCAAAGGATTTGCCTATCCCCATAGCTATTTCGAGTTCTCTGCAGACAAAAAGGTATCTACAGTTTTTACCACCAATGTAGTTGAAAATAAGGAAGATAATATTGCCAGATCTCGTGAGGTTATTGGGAAAACCAGCACATATGGGAATGCTTCAACGACTGGAAAAGGTGGAATTTTGTCACTTGATGCTTTAGCCAAGGCAAATAAGGCATTACAAATACAGAAAGAGCTTTCGAAAAATTGAAGAAACTGCCTCAGTTGAATAAATTTGCCGGTACAAGTTCTATTGCAACATCGTCTTCAACAACTACTCTGACAGATTAGGGTAGTGTTTCGAAGTCTCCAAGCATCAACATCCAACTCTGTTCCTTTAAGAATGACAAATTCGCTCTGAGGGTTCAATCTAAAGCATCTTTGTCACTAAGCATGCTAGCATTTATGCCGATGATTTGCGGGAAATATGAATTTTGCACCTGGAATGACTGGAGTAGGAGGTCATGCAAATATTTCTAATTATGAAGCAATAAAAAGAGCACAAGAACTTGCAGCAAGAATGGGGTTCCACCAAGATCCTGAATCGATGTCATTTTTTATTATGTTTCTGGACAAATGTCTGATGAATTTGGTACTGCTGGCCAACAAAAACCTGCCAAGGCTCCTGTACTCCATCTTGATGCACATGGTTGTGAAATAGATGAGAATGGGAATGTCATCAACAAACCAAAGATCACAAACTTAAGCACCATAGTTTTAATCCCCTGCTCTCAAAAAATTCCTGACAATAAGGGCAACAACATTGTGAGTTCTGCTTTAATTTCCCTATTCTGTAATGTATAAATCATATACAGACAAGTTTTACCTCTTCAAACTTAATTTGGGAAGTTTGTTCCATATTGGTTGCCGATTATAACAAGATAGGACTCTAAGAACAGAAAAAATGAGTGTGTGTTTGAGGGCGCTTTTGAAAACTTCCTTATTACCTAGTAAAAAAATTCTAGATAAATATGGAAAATATTTGTTTTCCTACCTCATTGAGTCGACTCTCTAAGTCTGCACTTGTTATGAGAAGCTCATAAGCAGTCTTCAGCCAGAGGCTTGCCTTGATATATATAGGGATTTTCTCTAATCTATACCCAAAAAAATATTACCAACGCTCATTGAAAAAATCAAAATTAAAACGAGCATGCAACCACATGGTGGAGGAATATCTTAAAATTCCAGAACAATTCTACATTTTAATTTTAAAAAAACTATTATATTGTATAATATACCTCTTGCCTGGTGAAGTCTCCTTGAATGCATTGTCAATAATGTTGATTGTGGGGACTATTTTCCATGTGGGTATTATTCGAGTCAGGTGACTCAAAAAGTTGATCATCAATGGATGAGGTTTGACCTTTTCTCCAATCTGTTAGATATAATATTAGCTTATAACGGCTTCCTTGGAAGATGGTGATCATGTCGAACAAACTAACATAATCTTAAAAATACCTTTTTGCAGTGCTATTATTAGACAAAATAAGTTACCTTGCACATTGGTGCAACCAGAACTGCTCCGTTCCAAATAAGTGGGTAGTTTTCTGTGAACCAAAAGTGCCACTGCTCCTCCCATGGATTCACCATACATGAATCTTGCCTTGTTCTTGAATTCCTCCATAGCTAGGTTATTATAAAAATAGAAAAATTCTGAAATCTAAAATCCAGAAAACCTGATCAAATAAATTAAATCTACGGACATAGATCCATTTAACAAAGAACAATAATCTGAAATATAACTTACCAACAATACTTTTGAAGAAAGATGCGCAATCATTAACAATGTCTTGGAATCTTTGTATGTAACACCGTTTTCCTACAGATTTGCCACGTCCTTCATAGTCTATTCCATAAACAACATATCCAGCTTTTGCAAGCTTGACTCCAACACCTATGAAAAAATACAGCTTAAATAAAATCAATGGCACAACTAACTTCACTCCGAACATGGTATATCAAATAATTACAGATAAGGTATTTTTTATTCAGAAAGCTAAAAATATAGTTGGTCAAGATTATTGTAAATACTTTGCATGAAGATGTTGCACTCCATCCCATAGCCTGTAAATAACCCACAATTATTTTATCATAAGAAATCGATCACTCGATCAGAGAAAAACTTGAACTTATTAAACTAATTCAGACTGACCATGGCAGAGGCATACGAGAGCCCTGGGTTGCTGATTTAAAGGAAACCATCTGCAAGTATATAGTTTTAATCCCACACAAGAATATGGAAACACACAAGAATTGAAATAGTCATTTAACTATGTCTATGCGGTTCATAACTCCACCATAAATTTCTTTGTTGGGAACTCTTCTTTTATTTTTCCTTGGGTTTTATTTGGAGAATCTATCTTCCAATAAGTGGAATGTTAGCAGCTCTGCTTCACCACAGTCACGTTTCATATTTCCTTACCGACGACACCATATTTGTAGTTGTTTCTTGTGGCATGTGCCTATGATAGGCATGTCTGATGATGTAACAAGGAGGAAACGATTATAAAAAGTGAGAGCACAAAAATATTCACAGAGATCTGCATGGTAATTTTGTCCTTATATTTAAGATTGAATCCCGATTCCAACATGAATATGTCCCTAAATATTACTAATGAAATAGTATATTTTTTTTTCGTGTTTTTGTGATTGTTTTCACCTATTTAGGATTATGTAAGTTCTTGCAGGATTTCAAGAAGCTTTAGAAAAGAATGCCGACCTGACCGACATGCCCTGTAATGAAAGATTGAGCGCTAGTAGTTTTGTAGAAGCGCCTTCAGAAATTGAACGAAGCCCATGACCCAAAGGCATCAACCATGACCATGACCTTGCGAATTGCTAAAAATCCCCACATTGAGCATGCAAAACCAAAAAAAGAAAATTAAAAATAGAAAAACTAAAAAACTAAATCAAAACTATCATTTAGGCCGTCAAATTTGACACAGTCTCGTGAATGTCCGCAAATCCTTTTCCCATAGGGGTAACGCCTTCGGTGTAATTAAGTGTCACATATCCAACGTCATATAACTTTTTTAAAAAATCCCAAATTTACGGGTTAATAAATTGATTAGATAGTTAATTTGGGAGATACAATTTTGGGCATGATAATTTGTTGCCAAATTTTTATAATTTTATGTTGAAGTGTCTTCATCACTTCCTTACTCATAAAATACTTTTCTTATTTACTTGAAATAAGTTTATTTATTTAAACAATAACTTAAATTTAAAAGTGTTCATATCAAATAGGGTTTATAATTTTTTTCCATAATTTCCTAAACATTCTAATATAAATAGTCATATATATACAATTCTAATATTCTATAATATTGTAAATGATTAAAAAAGTGTCAAAAACAAAATTTGATTATGAAAAAAATGTCTTCCTACGAAATAGGAACATGTACTCATAGAAAATTTGTAGCCACTCTATTTTTAAAACCTTAAACGGTGTTGGATTTTGTAAAGGCGATTTAGACGTTTTAGTCATTTTAGATGTCAAAATACAGCCACTTTTGAAATATGACCGTCATGATTGACAAGGGAAATATATAATTTAAATGTCAAAATGACATGTATATTCAACACACACACACACACACACACACACACACACATACACTACACATTATAAATTTGTGAGATTCATGACAAATATAACATAAATGAAAATAGAAATTTTGGAATGTAAATTTAAAAATATTTATAAAATTATCTTAATATTGAAATATAAACATATTCATATCTCATTGATAAAATAGAAACATCTATTAATTTTGATTTTTAATTAGTTTTGTTTGATTTCTTTTTTAATTTTATATGATTTATTAGTTTTTATTTATTGATTTTGATTTGTAATTGGTTTTTTTATTTGTTTGATTATTACAAATAAATATTGGATAGTGGACTAGATGCATTGGATTTGGGATTTTGCAAGAACGGTGAAATTTGAAGATTAGAGCTATTAACCAATAAATCATAGGAGGGACTTATTTATATCACAAAAATAGAGACTAAAACAAGTGTCGGATCAAAGTGGTGTTAAAGATTACTGACTAACTTATTATACTCCACAATATCGGACCAAAGATATTGATATCTTGGCAAGATTTCGAGTCACTTCTCAACCGAACTTACCTAGAAGTTGGAAGTTGGAACTTTGAAGAACTCATTTTCTAGAGAATTGTAAGTGAGTCATTTCTATCATTTTAATTTTTAATGAAAAATGTAATTTCAAATTCAATTTTAAAATTCTCATAAACTTTAATGATATTTATGGATCTTTAAATTAATTAGTGCAACATTAAATTTTATTAAAAAAATGAATTTGTGAAAAACTATGAAATTGATTAGTCCAATATATTATCCAGAATTAAATAAAAGTCATAACTATGTGAGAATATTATAAAGATCAACAACATCCATATAAAATTTAACTTAATTTATGTATTATAAAAACAAATTTGACGTGCATATTAAATTTTGAATGCCAAATGACATCCATATAATTTTCTAGACCGTCAAATAATTTTATTGTGACATGTAACATTGAACTCACTAGAACTTAAATGGTTCTAATTTTCGGAACAAAGTATTAAAATATCCTCTTTTTATCATTCTCATTCTTCAAAGATAGTCACATGGGGCCGGGGCCCGTTCTAATTGAGCATAGCAAAGTTTTAGCACTAATTAAATTCCATTCCATTCCACACCTAGTCACATGGGAGCGGGACCACGCTCTCTCTAATTCCATTCCATATCTAGTCACAGTCTTGTAGAGGAAAAACTGAAGAGCAAGGACTATTCTTGGGTACGTCCCATAAGTATTCTCTATTATGTTTCCCCAAATTTTCTACTCCATTCAGAATTTCCCTCCCCCGGTCCCACCAATCTTTACCCTGAAGAGCGATAAATGCGATCGACCTTGGAAATGCATCCAACTTGGTTTTGGAATTTGCAATTAGTGTCCTCCAAGTTTAGCCCTTTGTCTCTCTGTTTTTGCCTCGCCATGAACACCACGAAGCCTGTTTTGTTAATGTTGTTGTTGCTGCCCATTATTAACTGCTGCTCCGCATGTTCGCATGAGGAAAGAAGTGCGCTCTTGGATTTCAAACAAGGCCTCAACCTCACTGTCACCTCCGCCAACGCGTTGGAATCATGGAGTGGGTTCAACTGCTGCGCATGGGAAGGAGTGAGCTGCCACCCTCGTAATGCCCATGTGCTCGCCTTGGAAGTTCATGCTATATTCTGGAGCGAAATTCGAGGGGGCCTGTTCCAACTGCTGCATTTGGAGCACTTGGACCTCTCTTGGAATTACTTCAAGCACCTCCCCTTCCCATCAGAATTTCACAAGCTCACCAGATTGAAGTATTTGAACTTGGCGGGTTGTGGGCTGACGGGACCAATTCCTCCTTCCTTTACAAATCTCTCCCGGCTTGAACACTTGCACTACTCTTGGAATGACTTCAACCAGCTTCCCATCCCATCAGAATTTCACAAGTTGACCAGATTGAGGTATTTGGACTTGGGACATTGTGGGCTGAAGGGACCAATTCCTCCTTCCTTTGCAAATCTCTCCCGGCTTGAATACTTGGACCTTTCTCAAAACTCATTGAGAGGTAACATTCCTACACTCGGAGGAACTCTTACTTTATCATATCTTCATCTTTCCCAAAACAATTTGGAAGGTTCTCTCCCCTCCTCTCTAAGTGGGTTCTCAAAATTGTCAGGGCTTTACCTGGATTCAAACAAATTAAATGGTAGCATTCCATCTACTCTGGGTAATCTGTCAGCCCTAATTGTGCTTCGTCTCCACAATAACTCTTTGAGTGGCCTAATCCCAATTTCCTTGGCTAAGCTCTCCAAACTTACGTATCTTGATCTCAGCAACAACAAACTGAGTGGCAATTTCTCACTTTCTGTTTTGAATGGCCTCCCTAAGATTGATTACCTGGATCTTTCAAGCAATCTCTTGACTGTAAAAGTTGATGCCTCTTCCATTCCTAAATTTCAGCTTAAATATCTGGGTTTACATTCTTGCAAAATGGAAGGTAATTTTCCAGCCTTTATTTCTACTCAATTCTTTATCAATGACTTGGACTTGTCTAGCAACTCTCTCAGCGGTGACATTCCAAACTGGGTATGGGAGCTTTCTTTCCTTTGGCATCTAAACATCTCTTCTAACCTATTTGTAGGTCAATTGTCCTCCAATAAGCTTTTGGGGTTTCAATCGCCAATAAATATTACAAATACTATTGATTTGCACAATAATAAGTTGCACGGGCATGTTCCCTTCCCTCCACTAACGTGGTATTCTTAGATCTATCAGAAAATTCATTTGATGGACCTATTCCGAAAGGAATTAGCAAATATGGACAAGGCCTTTGGTTCCTTTCATTGGCCAAAAACAATCTTAATGGCACCATTCCACATTCCGTCTTTAAATTGAAGAGATAGGAGATTTTAGACTTGTCAAATAATAGGCTGAGTGGTAGGATTCCCAACTGTTTAAAGAACTGCTCTATGCTTGCCAGTCTAAATCTAGAAAAGAATAAGCTAAGGGGAATGATGCCAAATGTGTTTGGAAGAATGTCTTCTCTTCAAATGTTGAAACTTGGAGACAATAGTCTTGAAGGACATGTTCCCTCATCACTTGCAAAATGTAGCTCTTTGGAAATCCTTGATTTGAGAAATAATGTTATGCGAGGGAGCATTGCAAATTGGGTTCTAAACTTGCATAGTCTTCAAATTTTAGTGCTCAAATCCAATAAATTTACCGGTCAAATCCCATGGCAGTTAGATTTTTACATAACCTTCAAATCTTAGATATCTCCAGCAACAATTTTTCTGGAGTTATTCCAAGTGGCTTTATGAATTCGACTGCAATGGCAAATCAGTCAGAAAACACACAAGTCTTTGAGTTTCAGTCCGCATACCGATATTTCCTTGAGTGTGAAAATATGCCTGAAAAGAAATATACAGTTGAAATGGTGATTAAGAATAAAAGGCAAGATTTGAAATATGCGAGAGCTTTGAGATTAGTAAAATCGCTTGATCTCTCCAACAACAATCTATCTGGTAACATTCCTTGCGATATTAGCTCTCTCAAAGGTCTAATCAATCTCAATGTTTCAAGAAATCATTTCAGCGGCAAGATTCCAAAATCTCTGGGAGAGATGGGACAACTACAATCACTTGATCTTTCACAAAATGAATTGTTTGGAAATATTCCTGCTGAGCTACAGAAACTCACAGCTTTGAGTTCCTTGGATGTGTCCTACAATAATCTATCAGGAATGATACCGCAAGGAGCACAGATGATGACATTTGATTCCTTAAAGTTCTCCAACAATTCAGGGTTATGCGGCCTACAGATCAATGTGTCATGCTCAAGTAGTCCTGAAGAAAACAAAAAGATTCACGGCCGTCGGAGGATACTTCTCAAAACAACGAAGATTCAGAGGAGGATACATGGTGGGATGTGGGATTGGCATCGGGCTATGTATTGGGGTTGTCAATTGTGATGGGAATGTTGTGGCTCAACAAAACATGGAGTGTCCCCTGCTTCAAATTCATGGATAAAATTATCATCTCTCTCTGTTCTAAACATTGAGGATATTTTCTCTCTCTTTCTCCAATCAGCGTAATAAGCAACATGTATCATCAGTTAATTATGTTGAAATTTGCACAATATGTGGCATGGGAACAATTGTTGTAAATGTGAAGTCCAAATTTCAAGAGTATGATGTATAACGCAGGTTAAATTATATTGCTTCAAGTGCAAATTACTTCTTAGTTTAGTTCTTATATTTGTGTTTAATAATTTCAACTCACTGCTCCACGAGTCAAGAGTACGAGTCACACCAAGTGAATTCCCTATATATCTGGTATTCAAAGCACTTTTACTGACGAGTCACAGAACCCTGGTCACAGGGTTCCCAATAAATCTGATATCCAAAATAATTTTACGGCTCCATTAAATCACAGGTTTAATTCACTAAAAATAACTCCCCAATAAATTTGATGTGCAAAAATGCCTATGAAAGGCGCTAAATATAACCCAGAAATTTTTTTTTTTGTCATTTTGTGTTTAGTTTTACAAACATAATGGACAAGTTCAGACATTTGGACTCATTGGGAGGGTACGTTTGCAGAGAGAGAATTATTCTCGTGGACCATGCTGCATTGTTTATGTATTCAAGGAAAATTCGGACTCAATGGCACTAAAAACAAACAAATACGACTCCGTTACTCCAATAAGTGCAGGGTCTTAAAAGTGTGTCATGGCGCCGAATAAATCTGACGGAGCAAAAATTGGTCGACTTCCAATGCAAATTTTCAGCCCAATTGTATTGGGGAATAGATGAATCTAAGTGTCAAATTTGAAGGGCCGGTCTGAATTTCATTTTGAAGGGTAAATATTGAACCAGCCCTTTCATGATGAAAAACAATATAAATATTTTATATTTCATATGACAAGAATAAATTAAGTACGCACATCATAAATTAATAATAATTTTTTAAAACTAAATTCAAGTACTAAATGACACCTTAAATAAAAGAAAACTTCACTAGCCTAATCTAAACAAAATGACTTCTTGATCGAATATTGTAAAATTAAGATGCATTCAAATTAGTAAAATAATCAAATTATGATATAATGAAAGCCCAAATTTGTAATATTCTAATTTCGTAACAATCATCAAAGCTAAAATAAGTATTAAACAAATTTAATAAATAAATACATATACAAACAATTGAAATCAGACAAGAAAACAATAAACAATAAACACATAAATACCATCAAACTGTGTGTGGGAACGTCTTTGAGATATCTTATCAAAATCATTAAAAAAATTGTAAATAATAAAATAAATAACTTTAACTTCTACTTGGATTTTAGTGCTAAAATTAAAACTCATTTGGATTCTTACCACTTCAATAAAAAAATCCATTAGGATTTTAACCATTAAAATTAAAACATATGTAAATTTTAACTAGTAAAATGCATTGAATTAGCTTTTTTACAATTAAATTAAAAAATTATGCATCCATATATTGAAACACCCACACTAATTATGTCACCAACATATACATCAAGATATTCTTGGTCAAATTTCAGAGCCAAGAGCTTCACCTCGTGCACAATATGCATTCAAATCTACTACATGCAAATGATGTATTACCAAATTAGACTACTCCATTAAACACACACACCCTTCATAATCCTTGCTAAATATGTTCACAACCCTCTATCTCAACTCCTCAGGCATAGATTTGAGTCATATTATCTTGAGCACAATTATAAATATAAAATTCTTATTGGCCTCCACATCATCAGTTATTGAACAACGGTTACAGAGAAGATACCAATGATGACTTGGAGGCGTACTTTCAATGGAAGAAGAAGCTTATCTCTGCATGTCCACCCCCTCTACAATGATATCCTCTCCTCTTTCTTGCATTTTTCATATTAGATAAGTCTAATCAACCTTTACATTAAGAAGCAACTTGACACTTAGCTTGGTTCTTCTTTGCAAGGGTCATAATGGGTGAGCTCCTCAAGTGACTCAACCTTTGTTTTCCACGAAAGCGATTCCTAGCTTCCTTTTCTATGAGCTTCCATATTAGATAAGTCTAATCAACCTTTACATTAAGAAGCAATTTGACACTTAGCTTGGTTCTTCTTTGCAAGGGTCGTAATGGGTGAGCTCCTCAAGTGACCTAACCTTTGTTTTCCCTGAAAGCAAGTCCTAGCTTCCTTTTCTCTAAGCTCCTTCTCCGTTGCATACAAACCAAGCTAATCTAATCATCTCGACCCATGGCTTGTCTACACACCGAGCTTGAATTGATCCAAGCGATCTAGATCAAGACGATTGTTTCCCATAACGCCCTTTGGTACCAACATGACTCCCATAGAGCCTACCGACACCCTACATTCACGAGTCATGAATTCAATTCATCCTTTGATATTATTTATTCATCTTTCTCCAAGCTCTGTCCCGACCTCAGATAGCCATCTCAACCCATATCCAAGCTTGTGGCCACTCTACATGCTCGATTTGTTACAAACCATGTTGTGTAGTTTCCCAAGTGGGCAGATATTTGTGTGTAAGTCAATCTTGGCTCTGTTATCTTCCTATCAAGGTGGCTCTTGCAACAAAGAAGCGGAAACAAGTACAAGGAGGTAGATAAAACATCTGAGTGAATCCCAAGCAAAGGCCAGAACCCTAAACAATAATATTAAATCTTTTATTTTTAGGTATTTGTGCTCAAGTATTTGTTGAGTTGGCATCACCAACTTGCTAGAAACTTAGGATTTGACCTTAATAGTATTATAGTAGTAGTATATTTATTATATTAAAACTTTTGATAATTACTTAATACGCCTTGTCTAATGTATCTGCGAGTCATGCACAAAGCCTAAAAAACTAGAGGTGATTGTTGTTTGTAGAATTCATCAAAAATATTATTTAAGTGATGACACCCTAAACTTTACAAAGTAAATTACATGAATAAACAAGGAAAACTAACACCATTGTCATCCATCTAGCCAAGGTTCTAAGTCTAGGAAAAATTAATGCTTAACTAGTATGAAAACAATACAAAATCTAACTAAACATGCCTACTAATATGCTTGAATTATCTAACATGGGCCTAAATAGACCTAAGAGGGCAATCAAATGGTTAGGTTCTACTCCAAACAAGGTGAAATGGCCTCTCCCAATGACTACTTGGTCATTTTGGATATCCATCTACTAACTCCATTGAAGGTTTTAAGCAATGATTGAACATGGCTATATTTTATATTTATTATATGAGATGCAAATCAAAGCATGGTGTAAATATAGAGGAATGATGTACACCTTTTTATAGTTTTCCTTTTGGAAGAAACTTGTATTTTGGTGCGTGTGGGACTAAAAGCCCCAAATTATATTAGATTTTTAATCATGATTAGTCCTTGTTAGTCACAATTAGTGAATTAAAAAGTGATTAAGAGGTGTGAAGCCTTAATCAACCACTTAGGGTCAACTAGGAGGCTAGGATAAGCTTTTAAAGCTTGCTAAGATGTTGTGGAGGTGAATGGGGTGATTTTGAGTGGTTAGAAGAGGGGTTTGAGTCAATACTAGGGTATATTGACCAAAACAAGGGCAAAATAGGCTTAATTAGCTAATAAACGCTAATTTTCTGTTTTGAAGAGGATTTTGACTTACGATTCGCCGTAAAGTGGCATCCTGAATGCGAAAGGGGTTACACAATCAAAAAGCATTGTTAATTGGCTAAAGTGGTAAGAAACATTATTTAATTAGAAAAGATCACTAATTATAATGGAATTGCAAGAATGAGAGTGATTTGCGTGCATTTTGGCAATAAGATTGCAAAAATAGAATTTAGGTGTCTACATTTGCCCCTGTTTGAGGTGAAGTTAGTGACTTCACTTCAAATATAGTGACAAACGTAAAATAGGTAAATTTTGAAGAATAATTAGCGGGATGAAGGATGCCCCCTCGAGTGCGATGAGGGTGATTAAAGAAGTCAATCGATGATTGAAAATGGATAGAAGAAAATAGGTCGAAATGGCGTGAAACCCTTAGGTATTGAGAAGAAATAATGATAGGGATAAACGTTGTTGTTTATTGCCCCTGAGTTTTTAGGAGAAAAATTAGTAATGGTAATAAATGATAATGGAGAAGAAATGATTAATGGAGAAATATAGGACAATTCCAACCTTTGCATCCAGCCTTTCCATAAGCAACCGATTTATATCATTTTTTCCCTAGGTCTACATCATCGGCCTTTATTTAAAATAAACAAAAATGTAAGATAACATGAAAAGTTAAATTACTAACATTTTTACTACTTAAAATACGTAACTCCATGTATAATACAAAATGCAATGCAATACAAGAAAGTAAAATGATAGTTAGCTCCATGCAACATACATTTGCAATGCAATATGAGACATTAAACTAGCTAACCTAACAAAGAAACTAGTAATCACATGTACTCAAACAAACAATTTTAAGATAGTTGCACCAATGTTTTTGTTATCAAGTTGTAGTTCCCAAATGTTTGTGTTGTAACGACAAGGGTTAAAAATGATGCCCCAAACAATAACACATGCGAGGGAAAAATAGAGGACATAAGTAGTCCTAGGGAAAAACCTTCATGCACTACGACATAGTCTTTCGAAACTCACATGTTACACATGACTGCTGACATAGTATGCAGCCAAGATTTTGTTAATAGAGGTAGATCATGATGATCCATGCAAGTCGTTTGAGGCTAGAAACAAGCAGAAGCGTAGAAATACGATTTTGTAAAACATATTTCAACATTGAGGATGATGCGATTGACACGAGGCCTTAGCCTGCGTACATGTTGTTTACCAATTTTTGTAAAAAAAAAAATTACAATTTTTTAATAGATTTTTAGCAATTTTATTAATTTTTTATTTTTAATTTCTTTTAAACAATTTTGACTGTTATATGATTTGTATCACCTTGTTATATTATGAGATAGCTTTAGTTGATATCATACTTGTATGTTTGATGAGATACCTTTGAGCAACATGTTTATATTTTTGATATTGGTGTGGGGGATAGATTTGTGATCATGCGCAACCCCTCTTGCCCCATTGGTGATACAATATTTGATGATTAGCATTTAGTATACATGCGTGATGTAGACTTAGCATATTTTTTTATATGTAGGTTATTATTTATCCTTTTATTTATTTATTAGGATAATTTTTACACTTGTGTTAGCCCTACACACTTTGGGTTAGCTTGCTTATTTGTACTAGTTGTGTGGAGTTAGCTTATTAGTTTTGTTGAGTTAGTTTATAAGCAATGATGTGGAGTTAGCTTACTAGTCTTTTAAAGGAGTTAACTTAGAAACTACTAGTATCGAACAAGTGGGAGTTATTCACCTATTACTTTGTTTTAGGTAGTAGTTAGCACTTCCCTCCTCTTATATGTACATTTTTCTTATTAAATAATTTAAGTCATTGTATTGTAATGTATTAAGAAGCATTATGGATTATGATGGATTTCCATATATGGTATTTTAGCTCTTGTTTTGCAAATCTAATGTGGTGTGCTATTATCATCCAAGATCGCGGACTTGAACAATCTTCTTATCATTACTTTCATGGTATCGAGCAATAGATAATGTAGAAATCCATCTGTAATTTTTTCTTTGCAAGCAAGGGTTTATATTTTCATGTATTTGGAATTCATTAGCAATTTTATGCAACATGAATTTTTATAAAAAAGCGGAGTGTGGAATTGGATTTGAAGTTGCCAAAACCTAGAATTGTTAAAACTCAACCATGTTTTGACAGGCAAATCTTGGCATACTTTTATCCATTGGATACAAGCGTGTACTTTCCAGATGCATTCTTTTACCCTCTGGATATTTCAGTTTTGGATGTAGTCTTTTATCCAATGAATGTAGATATGTACCCTCTATTCATTATTTTATCCATTGGATATAAGCGTGTACTTTCCGAGATGCATTCTTTTACCTCTTCTAGATATTTCGGTTTTGGATGCGATCTTTTTTATCCACTAGACACAAATATGTACCCTTTGGGTGCATTCTTTTATCCATTGGATATAAGTGTGTACCTTCCGGATGCATTCTTTTACCCTCTATATTTCTATTTTGGATGCATTATTTTATCTAATGGACGAAGATATCTGTAACCTCTGGGTGCATTCTTTTATCCATTGGATATTGACATGTACCCTCCGGGCGCAATGATGATTTACCCTTTGGACATTTTAGGTTTTGGTGCGCAAGATTTTATCCTTTGGTCGCAAGCATGTATCGTGTGGGTGCACTCTTTTACCCTTTGGACATTTCGGTGTCATGTGTACCTTTAAAAAAAAAGATCGGCATTAAAATATTATTTTAATAGCAAAAACTTCTTAGCTCATAAATTTTGATATGTAGCTCGGATTAAGGTGATCGTTTTTAGAAATTGTGTATGTTTTCGAAATCTACACATACATTATGAAATTTTTATACACATATTTCAATATTTAAAATGTACTTTAAATAATTGTAATGTTTACACACACTCAATTATAAATTACTAAATTTGGGAGGGTGTTGTAATCACTTGTGGATGGATTTAGGTTGAGACTGATGTCCTCAACTTTTGAGTGTTGCATTTCACTTATCAATGGGTGTATGCATTTATATCTCTCTTTTTGTTGAGATATTCTAGATCTGTATTTTGAAAGACACTTTATTTTTGGCATGTTGATAGTCTCTCTTGGGGGAGCTACAACTTCATGCGGCCCCTGTGTTAGTTTGTCGGTGTTTGAGTGGTTTGATTTTGACAACTCATACATCCTCAGTGTCCTCTACCCATTGTCATAGTATGGGAGGGTATGGTGTTGATTTCGATTCTTTAGGTTTAAAAGATGTGTCCTTGCCTTGTTTACGTGTTGATTTTTCTTTTTAGCTCTAGGTCTTCGGGTTTTTGTCACCTTCTATCCTTCTTAATTTAGCTAGCTGAATTTTCTTGATCTTTGACATATTTTTATTTGGATCTTGTGTCCTTGCCATGTTGCCTTGGTTGTTCTTGGATCATGGCACACCTATTTATGTGATTGATCAAATTATGTTTGGTGTTTTTTTACACTTTTGACATCACTCCACTCTTGACAGTATCCTTATATGGAGCTATTCACCTATGAAGCCATTGTTAGTTGTTTTTGAGTTAAATGATCGAGTAGTGATTCGAGACCATAGTGCGCACCACACTTCTTCAACATTGTACAAGTTTTGGAGCTGATATTATGAGGATATTTTGCGGTGATATTTTACTCTGTACTTTTTATTATTATTTTGGGTACTGATAGTGGTGTCTATTTTTCCCAAATTGTTGTATGTGGGTACTTCATCGAGCCTTTAAAAGGATGGGACCCACCTAATATTTCGCTAACAAATAAGCTATGCTTTCGAGAGGGTATTAGTGTAGGTTATTATTTATCCTTTTATTTATTTATTAGGATAATTCTTACACTTGTGTTGGCATACACTTTTGGGTTAAACATGCTCCAATCTAGGTGTACTAGTTGTGTGGAGTTAGCTTACTAGTTACGGTTGAGTTAGTTTCTCGATTATGTGGAGTTAGCTTACTAGTCTTTTGAGTTAACTTAACTACCATTATAAGTTAGTGGCGCTTATTCACCACTAATTTATGTAGTAGTTACCTTCCTCCTCCTATATGTACATATTTCTTATTGAATAATTTAAGGCATTGTATTGTAATGTATTGAGCATTATGGATTATGATGGATTTCCATATATGGTATTTTAGCTCTTGTTTTTCAAATCTAATGTGGTGTACTATTATCATCTTGAGATCGTGGCTTGAAATAATCTTCTTATCGTTCCTTTCATTTTTGATATATGATGTATAGATGTGATGGATATGTGTGATATGATGACGAAATTATACACTATGTACGGGTAAAAAATAACAAACTAAGTTTAAACAAATCTAATAAAAGCAATACATTTATTTACAAGTATGCCATACAAAATGGACTCAAGATACAGATACACTACGGACTAAAGTGATATTCAATCTAAGTAAGCAAGTGAATCCAATTCAAATCATACGGTATGAAAAATTAATGCAATCAGAGATCACGCCATACGAGACCAAATACTAAAAGTAAGAGAACCCTACTATGTTTTTGTGGGACAATTTTGGGACGTTTTTGTGATGATTTTGATTTTATTTCTAAGACAATCTTCTATTATTTTGGAGTTTTCTAAGAAACATATTTGAATGTTTTGATTTTCCAAAGGACATATCTATATGTTTTTGGAATTTTCAAAATTTATATGAATGTTTTTTGACGTTTTAGAGAAATTTTTCCAAACCAAACGTGCAAGGAAATAAATAAACGTTGATGCCCCTAGCATTAGATGGGATGCACAAGGGCAAATGCCATGTGGTATATCTTTAGAAGTGACACTGTGGAATATGTTCCCAACATGAGATGGGTTAATTCAATGTTAACTTCTCTGGACTCATAAGGTTAGATTAGCTTGATGGGGACAAACAAGGATAGGCTCACTCAGGGGCTTAGAAACGAAGGTAAAGATTAACTTAGGAAAAGTTGTGGTAATCCTTAAACCTAGACTTCTTGTGTACAACAGACCCTCCTTGGTCCTAGAAGCCAATTTTCACTAAAGGACTTGTCAAAGTGCCACCATTGTGTGGTTTTCACTATTGAATATACCTATTTATTTATCTTTATCTTTTTTTTGTTTTTAAATTTTTTTGTTTTCCTTTTCTTGGTATTTTGTAGAGACTCCATAATTAAGCATAGAAGTGCTTAAGATGCATTGCGTTCATGGGTTCTCGAAGCTCTTGACCATCTAAATAAGTCATCTTATATGTACACAGAACCAAACTTAGTAACCACAATGTATAGTCCTAGCCACTTGGGCTCAAATTTCCCTTTCTTTTCCGATCTTTATTAGTGTTCTTTTATTCTCCTTCAACACCATGTATCCTACCTCGAACTGCAAGGTATGAAATTCTTGTTGTAGCTCTATTGTACTTGATCGTGATACACTTTTAGGTGATTAACGGTGTGAAGGCATTTCTTGTCCAATAGTTCCAACTCTGCCATTCGGGATACTCTATTGTCCTCTTCATTTAAGTAATCCCTTAGCTCGATATGTAAACAAGGGATCTCGATCTCTAAAAGCAAGATGGCTTCGAACCGAATATTAAATAATATGGAGTTGCACGTGTAGGGGTGCAGATAGAAGATCTAAATTCCCAGAGGGTCGGGTGAATTTGTAGATATGCTAGTTACACCTATGGTATTCACCATTTTCTCCATAATACGAATTAAGGTTTTGTTGGAAACTTTGGTCTACCCATTACCTTAAGGGTAATAAGGCGTTGAAAACTTAGGGAAATTTGAAAGCGTTTGTAGAGTGCTTTCACATTTCTATATTTGAACAACTTACCATTATAAGTGATAATGGAAGAAGGGATACCATATCTGTAGATGATATCATTCATTATAAACTTTGAAATTTGGGGACCTTACGTATAAGTAAGAGGAACTACCTCCATGTTTTGTAAAGTACTTAGTGGCCATTATAATGAACTTATGGCCATCTGAGGATACAGGGTTAAGTTTCCCTATTAGATTAAGACCCCACTTTGAGTGGTCTAGAGTGTTGTGATTGGTTGCGAGGATTGTGCAGCGCATGTATCAAATTTCCATACTTTCGACAAATCCACACACTTCTTTACATGTTAACATCATTCATGCTCCATGGTAGGCCAATAGTAACCTACTTTGAGTATCTTATTTGTAAGGACAATCCCATTAGTATGAGCTCCAAAAATTCCCTCGTGCACCTCCTTGATTGCTTTGATAGATTTGTAAGAATTCAAAATGCACACAGATTCCCGTCATAGCCTCGATGGAAGAGGGTACCCCCAAGTAGGGTATAGCGGGTTATATGCTTGAATGAGGTTGCACTTTTCAGCATGGGAAATGTTCATAGGGAAGGTTCCATCATGGAGATAATTAAATATTTTAGCATACCATGGTGAAAAGGGACCAACAACTTCACACACTAAACAAGAGTCTGGTATGTCATATGTCGTTGTTCTTAGATTTTCAACAAAGAATGGCATATCATTGCTCTTTGGTGGAATTATCAACATAGATCCTACCATATCCATGGCATCTTCTACTCTATTATGAGATCTTGGTATTTTCTCAAATGTTATCTGCTCAAATAATTCTTTCAAGGAATCGACCATTCTTTTATATGGAAGTAACTTTTCATCTTTAACTTTATATTCATTTGTGACCTGTTTGATAATAAGCATTGAATCACCAATGCATTTTACTTGTCTGATATCCCATTTGATGGCCAACTTCATTCTTGCAATGAGAGCTTCATATTCTGCTATATTGTTTGTGTAAGGGAATCCAATTCGAAATGCCTATGGAATCAAGTCTCTGTGGGAGTGATTAGCACAACTCGTACCTGAACCATGAAAGGTAAAAGAGCCATCGAAGTACATTTTCCAAATTGTAGATTCTTTGAGGTACATAATGGATGCATCTGATAGTTCCAGACTCAAGGGTTCAGTAAATGGTAGCAGATCTTTTGTCAGTTGATCTACTAACACTTGTCCTTTTACTAACTTTTGATGAATGTATTCAATGTCAAACTCACTTAATAATATGATCCAATTAGCCATCTTTCCGGTTAGTGCTGGTTTGGACAATAATGCTTCAAAGGGCCGACATTTGAAATAAGATTTATTTTATTGTTAAGCATATAGTGACGTAGCTTATGGAAAGAAAACACCAAGGATAGGTAAGCTTTCTCGATTTGTGGATAATTTATTTCATAGGCTACCAATGTCCTGCTCAAATAGTATATAACTTTTTCTCTCTATTCTTTGTCATATTGGGCCAACAGTGCTCCAATTGTAAAATGTGTGGTAGAGATATAAAGTAACAAGGGTTCTCCTTCTATGGGTGGCATGAGAATAGGGGGGTTGGCCAAGTATACTTTTAGAAAAGCAAATATTTCTTGTTGTTCTGGTCCCTAGTTGACGTTAACATCCTTCTTAATAATATGTGTAAATGTATGACACTTGTCTACTAGTGAAATAAACCTTATGATTACCTGAATTTTCCCATGTAACCTACTGCGTATTTGATATTCTTAGGGGAGGCATTTACGTGATAGTCATGACATTTGCGGGTTCACTTTATTCCTTTCATGACACAATGAATCCTAGTAATTTCCCGGATAGCACACGAAGACACACTTCTATTAGTTAAGTAGGACTTTGTAATCCCTTATACGTTGAAAGATACGCCATAAAATTTTTGGGTGTTCCTCATGGGCTCTAGATTTAGCTAGTATATCATCTACGTAATCTTCCATGATGTCACTTATCATATCGTGAAAGATTACAATTATCCCCCTTTGATATGTAGCTCCTACATTTTTAAGGACGAAATGCATGACTTGGTAACAAAACGTCCCCCATGGGGTTATAAAATTCGTCTTGTGCTGATATTCTTCTGTAATATTTATTTGATTGTAACTTGAGAATCCATCCATGAGTGAAAGAATCTCATAGCCTCTCTTGAGAATCGAAAATCATGTCGATGTTTAGGAGAGGAAAATATTCCTTAGGAAAAGCTTTGTTTATATCCCTAAAATCTGTACACACTCTAATACCAACTGACTTCTCTTGAATCGGGACCACATTGGAGATCCACTCTAAGTAGTTGATAGGCCTGATAAAGCCTACTTCTAGTAACCTTTCTAGCTCTGCCTTTACCAGTAAGGTGACGTGAGGATGCATCTTCGAAGCTTTGTTTAATGGGCTTGACATCTAGGTGTACCACAAGATTGTGCACCACTAGTGTAGGATCAAGTCATGACATATAAGCATAAGATCAAGCGAATATGTTTGCATAATCTCTTAAGAGTCATGTGAATGTTTTTATTCTTTAGGTGAGAGGAAGCTCCCAACTTAACTATCTGCGAAGTTCCTTCATCCGTGTTGATATTAACATCTATTGTATCTTCCACTAATAACTTTGATTCATCCCCCATGCATATAGGATCAGGAGGGAGATTGAGATCCTCCTCTATCACAGGTGGCTCAGGAAGTTCTTCATCTTGAAGTGGGTACATTATATTTTCCATATGTTGTTCTACTTGTTTTTCCATAAGCGCCTCAAAGGTTTTCGCTATAGGACTTCCCCTTTTTATTTCCACAAGGATTTTCTTTGGAACTTTTTCCCTTGCTCAATTTTTTACTTAAATTCCCGCACAACTCTACTTCCTCTCCAAAGTATACACATGCATTAAGATGAATGGACAACCCCTTCTTGTGATCATTTCTTGGAATGTTGTCTCTAATTCCCAGAACTCACCAATGGTGTCATCATTCTAAAACACATTAATAGGTACATGTTGTTGTTGATCCCAATTCATGAGTGATGGGTAGGTGAGGGTTAATGGCTGAGTTATAGGGGATATGGTGGGTATAATAAGGGTTATAGTAAGGATAGCCATATTGGTGAATAGGTTCTTAGAGGCAAGGTCTTCGTAAATACTACATTGGGAATCTGTTTCACTTTCATTTCAACAAACTATCCTCACTCTCCGAAGAAGTATACTCATCATTTGAAGAGTGAGACTCATATAAATGGATTCCTATACCTAATTTACCTACTATACGCCAAGGTATTACAAGAGATTCTAATGGGCCTTGTTCTTAGCGGCCACAACCATGTCCTATTATACCCATGACAAACATTATTTGAATAGGAATGGGATATTTAGGTGATTTATAACATGTAGCCATGTCATCATCATCTGGACGGAATAAAATTTCCATAAGAAACCTTTCATATTCTAGCAAGCCGCTAGGAGTAAAATTCTTGAAAGGGAAAGCCTCTCTTGCTCTCTGAACTTTGAAACATGGCCTACCATGTGCTTGGGCTGATAGCGGACTGTTCTGAACCATTAGGGCTTACTGTAGATCATACTATCCACAACCGCTTGGTTTGACCTTCATCTCCCATGTAGACAAAGGAGTTTCTGAGGTGGAAGCACCATTGTCATTGTTAGACAGGGTATCTAGATCCACTCGTGAAGCAAGGTCCACTAAATGAATAGTAATAATGATCTCCATGGATGGACACTCATAGATTGTAGGGAAAATCCTGACAATGCTCTAGAATGAGAAAAATGTTGAGGGTCCCCCTATATGGTGAGTGTCTATCCCTCATATTGAAACTTTAAACATTGATGATGCATTGATGGCATGGCCTGCATGGCATGAATCCATGGGTGACTAAACAAGATATTGTAAGGGAGTTTTAGGTCCAAGACATGGAACTTTGTATCATGTGTTATGGGACCCACTTCTAATGAGAAAGTGATCATTCCGGTTGATTGTCATTATTCATTGTTTTATGTCTTAATGGTGATGACCTTTGTTTCCAAATCAAATTTTGTGTGCAACCTAGTTGGTAGACTAGTTTGAGAGTACATATGTTAAGACATGATCTCGCCATCCACAAGTACTATCTTAACCTTCTTACGTTTGATGATAATCTCAATATGCGATGGTAGGTTATATGAAGGATATTTAACTAAGAATTATGTAGTGATGAAGGTTATGTGTTCCAAAGGAACAAGTTGTGCTACCATGGCTTGTAAATGTGTTGGGTCAACATCATAAAAACTCATGATCCATGTAAGATTTTGTAAATTATATCCTTACGGATCTTAGAGATCTTTAGAAGGTCTAAGATGGAAATATTAGTTGTAGTTTTTTCTAGTTAATCTAACACATCATAGTTACTCTCTTGAGGAAGAGGGGAGTAGGTTCAAAATTTATACAAGGCGAGCCCACAATTTTTCCACATCACGTACTCTCTTGTCTTAATTCTAATTGTATTGATTTTCTCAATAAGTGGGTCAACACAACCTATCAGGCATCAAAATAGTCTTTGTTTAAAATGTAGTTAGCATTCTTATTTTGAGATGATTATCCTTGATCCGATTTTTCTTTTCTTTGTGATTGGGAAAAGGCTCTTTGAAGATCCCTAAATTTGCATTTGGAGATTTTTAGCAACGATAGCAAAAGTATACTTCAATATCACCGATGTTGACTAGGTCTTGAATATAATTTTTTAATCTTAAACAATTGTCATATTTTTGACCCCTTATGTGGTGGAACCCACAGATTAATTCTCCTAAACCATGATGGTTTGGGTGTATCATCCCCATAGGGTTGTGTTTCAGGGTACTTAACCATGTTAACAACCTCCAACTGTTTTAGTATAGATGATATGGATTCAAATAGAGGAGTAAAAGTGTGGCGTTTATTCTCGATAGGTGGATTACCCTTTTCACGATTTTGGTGTGTGATTTTACATAGATTGTACCCATTTAGAGTCTACTATCCCATCACTAACGACATTTTTATTTTTATTAGGAAAAAAACTTTGTTTTATCGTTAGATTTAGAATCGTTGCATTTGCGGGAGAAAGGTTTTAGAGTCCCCCTAGCTAACAATGCCTTTTCAATTTGATTCCCTTTTTCTATTACCTCTTCAAACGTGTTACCACAATGAATTTGCAAGTGGAATGTAATGTTTGGATGGAGGTTGGGAACAAATATGCTTGCCATCACTTCTTTTGGGTAGGGAGCAAGGAAAGTGACTAGCTAACCCTCTGCATCTTTGTAAAAACACAATGAAGTTTTCATTGTTTCATTGTTTGGCATTGCACAGATCTAACATGGTAACGTCATTTTCTATATTGAAAGAGAAGTGTCATATAAAACTCTCTGCTAATTATGGCCATGTTGATATGGACCACTTAGGGATATGCACAAACCATTCTAGCATATTTTCTCCTAAAATTCATGGAAATAAGTGCATAAGATAATTTTCATTGAATTCCACCTCATGACATGCCATATAAAGTCCTTTATATGATCACGAGGGTCACATTTTCCTTTATATTTATCAAATTTTGGAAAATCAAAATGTCTTGGGAAAGGTACCTACAACATGGCTTTATCAAATGGGTAAGGACATAACTCGTTGAACCGATACTTCTTGTTATTGCTACCGGTTTGGCCCTCTTGTAACTCTTGAAGGGTATTCTTCATTGTTGACCGCTCTTAACTAAAAGTGTATCTTATGTGGGTGGTGGCGTAGGTCTATACAAAGGGTTAAGCCTAGGTGTATTCCCACCCCAATGTTTTGCAAGAACCTCTTCATAAGGATATCTTTGTGCCTCCCATTAAGGAGTGTTTATTGGGAATTCATAAAACAAAGCTTTAGCTTTTTCCTTTACGTATAGTTTGCTTAAATTTTGGTTATTATTTTTGTATATGCGAAGAAAAACTTACCAATTGATGAGTGAGGGCTTGGACTGTTGTTCTAACGTAACCTATTTAATAGGTATTTCATGATGATATTTTTAGAAGGAGGTTATGCATGATGAACATGTTCTTCATGGTCTTCGCAATGAATTTTATTAGGAGGAAAACGATAGTCTCCATCGTTTTTAAATGGAATCTCCTCATTATTCTACCATGTAGAAGTAGATGCATGACACGGATTTAAAATTTTGTTAAGAGTGCGGCGAGGGAGTCTACTTATTATTCTCCCAAACCATTCGGCGATAAGAGAAGGGTCTCTTGTGGAAGGTAATTTGGTTCCTAGTTCCACACCCGCATTATAACTTCATGTTTGTTATGAAAAATGTAGTTATCAAAATGGGTAGAATGAAGCTCTACATCTGCGTGAGGAGACTCCTCCTCTTCACCAATATGGTCAATAATGAGATTATCCTCGAAAAGGGGTTTTCACCTCCAAATATATTGGCTTCTAAATTTTGTGACCCCATTCTCTTAGTAGGAATTACTTAGAATACAAGGTATAACACGAAATAAATTTCCACTAAGGTTTATTAACAAGGGACCCTCGTCAAATTTGTGCGTAATGACATAATTTTACAACCAAGGTATAGAATAGCCATAAAAAGATGGTGAAATCAAATAGCCACAAATTAATAGGTCGAAAATGTGAACCTAAGAATAAAAGATTAAGCTACCTTAGAAGGTAATATATGACACAAGTTTTCCTTAGAATAACAATATAGAGATTTAGGCCAAATTTCACAATGGAAACAAGACATAAATATCTAAATTATGCAAGATACAATGTGGGCGAGTGTAACAACTCAAAATTAGACAAGGATGAAATGATGATGATAAGTCTCAAATATGGATTTTTGATACTGAGGGGCATACTAGATCGTCGGTACATACCATGCACACTTTCAACACTTGTGCTCTGGCATTATAACCTAGTCACACAAGTAGAATACCAAAGTGGTGGACACGAGATATCTAGCGGTATCTGTATATGTTGTTTCCTTTTGTCCCAAAAATGGGCAACAAGAAAACAAGGGTGTAGACCAAGTGGTGTTGAAATAAACTTGGTGTTATTTTGGAAGAGTTTCACCTTGTCTTAAGACAAGTGAAAAACTAGGACAAAATGACACTAAGTATATTTCGTGATGAAATATCACGCCATTTCAACTTTAAGAGATTATTTCCCTTGTTCGAAAAACAAGAGTTTGAATCTAACAAATTTATTACTTTTCGATAGCTCTCAGTATACTATCTAAGATAAAAATAATGGCTTTGAGCCGACAATCTTCCTAAGTGGTTCTCTCTCTGGTGTCACGAGGATATCCAGCGAGCTCGGTTTACCAAGGTTTCTAATAAGTATCTCGACTTTACTTTACTCCCTTGATATAATGAGCATGAAAGTGCATTCAAAACTTCAATTATACTTTCACTTGGGGTCGCGATACGGATATCTTTGATCTAATCTCACCAAGGCGTACTAGACAAGTCGGTAGTGTGGAGAAATTTCCTGTTCCGTTCATAAGGTTATCTCTTGTGTGAAATACTTGAGGGTTCCTAGGACCACCCCCATTGTTATAGCTTAAGGCTTATGCCAAAGGGTTATGTCCTAGTTGAGCGGATGAGTTGTAGCTCTTAACCAAAAACTTACTGCAAACACAATGTGATGATTGTGGTGTATTTTTTTATCTTTTAGACTTAATGTGGTTTTTTTACTCCTTTTGGAAGCCTACAATCATACGTATAGTTAGAAAAATTGTTTAGGTCCTCCTTTCTTTGACTAGCATTAGGTCCTTAACAAAATGGTGAGTAGTTTCAAAATAGATTCACAATATCTTAAGAAAATAGCTATGAAAATGCTTGTAAATCAACTAACTACCATCAAATTTTGCAAAAAAAGGTTTATTCCCAATTCAACCAAGTTTTTAATGAAAAGACTAAAATTACTTTTGATTCCCAAGATCACACTAGGTGCGAGGAAGAGCATACAAAAATTCTAGCCTTAGTTATTTAGCAAGTGAAAAAACATTTAAACCAAAAGATGATTAACAAAGTTTCCTACTTAATCTAATGATAGCAAAGAAGGTTTAATAGTGCTTTTGATCCTTGTGTTTCTCATGCAAGCCATCTTCCTCAAGCGGATCCTTGTGTTTCTCATGCAAGCCAAGGTCATTATTAAGTAGTCATTATATCTAGGGCCCTCCCAAACCTTACTTAGATTTTAAGTGAGTTGGGATCGAAGGGCGAGGACTCGAACCACCGTTTGACCGCAGTTTGGGTACAAAGGAGCATTAAAATTCAATACTTCCTATTTTCATTTTAAGAAATGCTCTTCTTCAAATTTTAATCTTAGTTCTTCAAATACTCTTTAAGGTCATCCTTCTTAACCAATTTTCTAAACAAAGCATCATTCTCCTTAGGGGACACACATTCAAAGAAATAGAACGGTATACTAGTCTATACGGAGATGGGAATTATTCATCGAAGCGGTGCCCGGAAACATGGCATTCAAATTTGACATTGATCGCCATGCGTACGAGGAAGGGAAGGGGATCCATCAAAGGACCTGGAATCACCCATCCCGATGTCACCAATGGACATGTGTGAATCCTCAACACATGATCCATTGAATCCCTCCAACGTAGGCTTCCCGCACATAGAACCATCTATTAGGTCATTGAACGATTGATCCACAGGGGCAACATCTGACGTCTCCAACAAACATTTGACCTTATCGCACTCATGTCACAGGGAATAAGGCTCCATGCTATCAAACCCACGAACATTCAAATTTAATATAAATTTTTTTAGCATGGATAACTAGGGTTTCCTTGTGCACCCAGGACCATTGGAGCCGCACATCCACCAGAACATTTAACATAGAAAAATATTGGAATCTTCATAGACAAGATTCTTAACCCAAACCCTATTTTTTGAGTTGATCATGATGGAGGCAGGGAGTTTACCTGCAGGGAAATTGATGTAAAAACATGCATACACCAATCCAGAGCAAGCTTTGGTGTCCTGGATCCACGACTAGAAAGAGTTCCAGTGCATAGGCAATGCCTTGAATCACCTCAGGTTCCCAAAACTCAAGAGGAAAGGTTGGTAGTCTCACCCATATAGGGAAAGAGTTGGGAGGTGGACAACCAGGAAGACCAGGGAACCATTTTCCTATATTCAAAATAGTTTTACCAAAAAAACCAAGGGCCTTCTTCCAAGATCCTGATGAAATCTTCTTCAAGAAGAAAGTTAAAGATAAAATTTTCATGGGCCATGGCAACAATGTCCAAAATGCCTCTTGGATGCCATTTTCTTTCAAAGCATAGCTTCTCACGGCATCTATATTTGTCCTAGAACCAAAAATCTTCCTTGTAGAGCATAAGCATACCTATGAGTAGATCTGTTGATAAAGTCCTTAGGAAATGCAATAGAGAGACCATCTTCATCCCAAGAAGGTATTGGCAGGGGAGATTGGAGAGCAGCCCACCTATTGCAAGCTCCATGCCTAAATAATTTTTCTACCCATGAGGCCTCCTTTCATGGTAATGGGAGTGAAAGTGTACCAAAGTGAATCCTAGTTGATGTTCCCTCCCATCCAAAATTTGAAACCCAGCCTCCCGCGCGTCTCTTCCTAGCTCCATCCTCCAAGTTTTTGTCCTTGTGTTAACTATTTATCCCTTAGAAATCTTGAACTTTCAAATAATGGAAAATATGGGTATTTGTAAAAAATACTAAAACCATGACTTTAGGATTTAAATATAAATACAATCAAACCTAGCTTGATTTTTCCAATCTCATTTTTGTCTTAAAGAGGGTTCTTGGACAAAGGATATATATATATAATTATAATATGTAGATTATAGAAATCGCGAGAAAAAAAAATTCTTTTGTCAAACACTTGATTAACAAGAAAAAGGTTCTGACATAGTTTTGGCTAGAGCGAAGAGATAAAACTATTATCCCACCTTTTTCCTTGAATGTATGAGCTAATGCCAAAAACTAATGAAACATGGAAACAAATTAAACCATGTTTGTTAGTGCAATAACTATGAGTGTAGGTAATAATAGAAAAATAGAGATAAACTATTTTTGTATGATAAACAACTTGATGAATATGTCTTTTTAATAAAATGCCATTCATACCTAAAATGATATTCAAAAATTATTTTCCTCTTGATGTAGAAGAAAACTACAAATTCTAAATGTATTCTCTAAATGCTTAATTACTCTACAACTTGTTCTATGGCCAATTTATCATTCCATATTCTTTGAAAAAAATCATTTGATAATGAAAGACTTGCTATACAAAATAAGAAGCTCAACGACTAGTGATTCTAGGTTGCAATATATGAATTGATGATGATTGATTACTTATGTGAGATGTGTAATATATTTAATCAACTAAAACAAATAGGAAGCAAATTTGTAAACCCAAAGCAACAAATAAATGTATATACAATAAAGTTTTAAAATAAACAATTATTATTTAGGCGTATTTAATGAGATATTTTGAGTTTCTTCACTACTCCTATGGAAAATGTGTTTGAAAGATTTCTTGAAAATATACCATTTTTAAACATATTTTAAAGTTGTCCATTAAAATTTGCAGGCACAACTATTGACTTCTACATATCCAGACAACAATTTTAGTTTCTAATGCAATCTTAATGGCATAAGCTACAACTCTACCATAATATTGTTTTATTATTCTTGAATCTTCCCTAACCCTCCTTTTATAGGAAGATGGCTAAAGTAGCAAAAATAATGTGTTAGAAGAATTTTAAAATGACTTTTTGGGAAGGTAAAATATAATTCAAATGTCCATGAAGGTTTGTAATCAAATGAAAACTTAAAATATGTTTGGAGATGTCAAATATGCTCGGGACATGCATCAAATCTCAAGGTTGGTTACACTACATTATTTCTTTTTTAGTCATATGGAGGTGTTACTTAGTCAATGTAGTTAACTGGTATGACATGGCACTCATAACTGGGCATCACACACGTAGAAAAAAATGTAAAATTTTGAGAAAATATGGGAATAAAGGGATTTTGCTACTTTTTAATTCTAATCTTTAAACCATTAAGGTTTTTGATTGGATGGCATTCAATTTCTTAGATAGCCAAGATGCAAACATGAGCATAAAGTTTGAAACTAAAAGATGGGAAATAAATACTTGCATGTCCCAAACCTATTTCCATGGCTTAGATTATTCCTACCAAAAATTTATGTCTTCAGCTGACATTCCTAATAGTAATAACTTTTCTACCCATTCTTGCAACTCCTTACTAATATGTGGCACATAATAAGCTCGTGTCCCTTAAAAGTAGGAGGGAATGAGTTAGAAATTAATCAAAAATAATTGAATGAAACAACTTTGAATAGATTCATAACACAATGAAGTGCAAAACAAACATTAAAAATGCATGTCGTCGAGAAACAACGTATTATGTTGAACAACAACCTAGTTTGATATAGATCATGTAGGCACACTAAGATTTGACATTATCATTTTATATAGTACAGAGCATCTTTTGTAAGAGTAATGTGTTGGATCATCATTATTAGGGGTAACAACATAATATGTTGTTGAATTATTATACTCAAAGTAGGGGAATGAATTGGAAATTATTAAAAAATAATTGAATGAAAAAACTTTGAATAGATTTATAACATTATGTAGTGCAAAACAAACATTAAAAATGCATGTTTTCGAGGAAACAACGTATTACGTTGAACAACAACCTAATTTGATATAGATCTTGTAGGCACACTAAGATTTGACATTACAGTTTATATAGTACATTGAGTATATTTTGTAAGAGTAATGTTTTGGATCATCATTATTAGGGGTAAGAACGTAATACATTGTTGAATTATTGTACTCAAAGTAGGAGGTAATGAATTGGAAATTATTCAAAAATAATTGAATGAAACAACTTTGAATAGATTCATAACACTATATAGTGCAAAACAAACATTCAAAATGCATGTCATCGACGTAACAACGTATTAGGTGGAACAATAACCTAATTTGATATAGATCATGAAACCACACTAAGATCTAACATTGTAGTTTTATATAGTACACTGAGTATCTTCCATAAGAGTAATGTGTTGGATCGTTATTAGGGGTAACAACGTAATACATTGTTGATTTATTGTACTCAAAGTAGGAGGGAATGAATTAGAAATTATTAAAAAATAATTGAATGAAATTAGAAATTATTAAGAAATAATTGAATGAATATATTTGAATAGATTCATTCAATTATTTCTTAATAATTTCTAATTTCATTCAATTATTTTTTAATAATTTCTAATTCATTCCCTCCTACTTTGAGTCAATAAATCTATAATGTATTACGTTGTTACTAATAATAACGATCCAACACATTACTCTTACAAAAGATACTTAGTGTACTATATAAAAATACAATGTCAAATCTTAGTGTGGCTTCATGATCTATATCAAATTATGTTTTTGTTCCACCTAATACGTTGTTGCATCGATGACATGCATTTATGTTTTTATGCACTATATAGCGTTATGAATCTATTCAAAGTTGTTTCATTCAATTATTTTTGAATAATTTCTAATTCATTCCCTCCTACTTTTAGTAGAATAATTCAACAACACATTACGTTGTTACCCCTAATAATGATTATTCAACACATCACTCTTACAAAATATACTCAATGTACTATATAAACTGCAATGTCAAATTTTAGTGTGTTTACAATCCTCTATATCAAAATAGGTGGTTGTTAAATGTAATACTTTGTTTCCTTGAAAACATGTATTTTTAATGTTTTTACTACATACTGTTATAAATCTATGCGAAGTTTTTTCATTCAATTATTTTTTAATATTTTCTAATTTATTCTCTCTACTTTAGTACAATAATTCAACAACATATTATATTGTTGCCCTAATAATGATGATCCAACACATTACTCTTACAAAAGATGCTTTGTGTATTATATAAAACAATGATGTCAAATCTTAGTGTGCCTACATGATCTATATCTTTGTAAACAAGAATATTGTGTTGCATTTGCATGCCCATACCATTTTCAGTAACCTTAATGGCGGCTTCCTATGTAGCTTTTACTTTGGCCTCTTTAAATGTGTTTGGCTCCAATACTTGTAAAATAACAATAAGAGCAAAATTTGCATACTCATCACCTAGTACCATTTTCTTTTCCAATCTTGAAAATCAACCTTCCATTGATTGGGGCAATTCACCTCCCTAAACATCCTTCAACCTTATATAATATCGCTTCATACCTTAAGGCTTTGTGGGAAATACCAATAAATGGTACTTAATGAAAACCTAATTGCTAGATTTCCAAACATGTCTAGAATTCTTTAGTAACTTTAAACCAAACTATTATAAAAATAAAAGACTAATCTTGTTGAAAACACACAAAAAAGGTTATACCAATAAACATTAAAGTAAAAATAATTTTAAACCCAATTGACAAAGGTGCATTATCCTAGGTCAACAAATACCACTATTAGGGGAGAGGGGCTAGTAGTGGTACACCCTAAGATAAGGGGTCCAAAAAATTAATTGTTTATCATGTGGGGTCACAATTTTTCACCAATATGTTGTTCAGATTTGTATTACCTTATATTTGTTCTTCGGAATGTTTAATTGGAGGGAAAATCATATTTTGAATTGATTTAAAATAATAAATTTGACATACACTACAACCATGGTGAAAACCAATACTTGGATGTGGGGATAATGATTGAGCGTTGAATTTTTAATACTTGTATATGGGTGAGAGGTTTTACATGTCATAATGTGATTGGCTAATCTATATAATTATTACAGTCAAAAATAAATAACCACTAGATAGTACTATGACAACTATGAGGTGGTACTATAACAACTATTGGGTATTGTGTGATCAAGACTCATGTCAACTATTGGACCATGTTCACCTATTGGCCCCTCCACTAGAATCAAAAAAAAATCATTACGTAAGACCCGATAAAACAATAGGACAAACTATTGAACATGCTTTTAAGGAGAAAGCAATGTCGACAAAATAAGATGTGTTACCCTACATAAACCTATAACCCTAAAGAATTATAGGATTGCCTAGTTAACATCGTAATTCATTTTGGAAACTTCTCAAATATGTAAATATGATCAAGCCAACAATGAAGGTCCACTAGAATCTACAAAATTTTGCAAGATTTTAAACTTTAAAGCAATTTAAGCCGAAACAAGAAAAACAAGTGTCATTGACTATTTTGATTGATATATAAACAATATTCAATATTATTAAAATATTAATTATAGCATATTGTTAGCAAACATGAGCTTGTTCTTAGTTTGTTACAACTAGATTATTCTAGTATTTGGTTATCTTCATGGATCTATATGGTATCAAAGCAAGTTGTGAGGCTTCATCTCTCAATGGCTTCATACTTTGCAAGATTTATTATATTATATATGATTTTCTTTCATTAAAAAAATATGAGATATTGAAAGTATTAGGAAACATTACGAAAAGAGAATATTTTGTAAAGATTTTTAATGCTACAATTAGTATTGTATTGATAGAACCCTTTTGTAGACTAGATATGTTTTGACATTTATATCGGTGTGGCTATGTTATTAGCAAGTATTCGCTTCTTTTGGTTTTTCTGACCATACTATTCTAGAGTTAGGTTATCCCCATGATATGAGAAGGATCTCATTGTGTATTGTTTTCCTAGTTACATAATTAGGGTATTGCATGTAGTTTGTAAAACCCATTATGTTATTTATTATGGTATTAGAGAAAGTTGTGAGGCTCGATGCCTAAAAAGCTTGTCACACTGCGAGATTGATTATGTTGTATATGGTTTGCATTCATAAAAAATATGGAGATTTTGAAAGAGTTACATTACATGATGGAGATATCACTTCATGAGGTCATTATTGCTACTATATTGATTGAATCCTTTTGTGTACTTGATAAGTTTTCCTTTGTGTCGGTGTAGTGATTACGCATTCTTTGGACATGGTATGCCGGTCCTCCACTTTGTATAGTGTCTATGTTAGGAAATCATGGTTAGTGCTCACATTATTAATTTCGGGTGAATAATATTAAATGAGTTGTACTAACAACTCATATGGTTAATAAGTAAACAACTTATGTAATATGAATATTTACACAAGTAATTATTCAATAGGTGTTATATTAGGTTAGTTGTTAGATTATATTATTTGAGAGTGGTATTTTTGTGTGTATCAATAAGACTACCCATATAATTAGATTGATTTCTATTAGGATTTGGTTGAGAAATTGATAGAGATAAGATATTCCTAATTATAGAAATGATTTTTTTATAAAGATGTAATGACCCATATGTATTATTTGGTGAGTTTTCAATGATTGTTTTATATAAATTTACTTGTATAAAGCTCCATTCTTTGCACATCATTGGTATAAGAAGCGGGTTTACTTTGAGTTTTTCAATGTATTTGATAATTTCCCAGAGAGTTTCTAATCCTCCGTCTAATGGAATCTTAATTAATTTGATAAGGCGGAGTCATATTGTGCTTTCGATTAATTCTTATCAAATACTTCACACATTTGTCTGCATATACTTCTCTCCTACGCTTCTTATTATGATCGATCATCTCATGATCTCTTCGTTATTGTTGTATTAGTTTGATTATTGTTTATGGCGTCGATTATTTATGTGGATATCTGAATCAAATCGAGCAATTTCTTGTGCGTGGCAATATTAAATTTTCGGTCGTTCTTTGCCAACTCCTTCGTATATCTGATGAGGATAGGGATAATTTACGACTGTTTTGCTTCCATAGCTAGTAACTCAGATAAAAAATACACAGAAAATCTTGACACTATTCCTGTCATACATGTGTATGCAAAAGAATGGTCAGATAGCATATACCTCGGATATTCATATGTTATGGAGCCTAAAGTATCGATGTTACTTGTAATTGTTACCAATAGGTTTCCTTATTAATGTTTTTTGGTCGTTATTTTTTTCATATTAAAAAATAGAGCGTCTAAACTCAAAGTTATTGTTTAGCCCATCAACATATAGAGTCCTAAGAAATTTGTATTGTCATTATGTCAAGAGTAAGCTTTAAAAAGTAATTAAATATTACTTTTTTGTCATATTTATTATTTTGTAAGTCTTTTAGTGTTAATAATGTCAATTTGTGTGTCGTCCATCGTATTGTAAAAGAGTCAAGTGTTGTCAATTTGTGTCATCCTTTTCCATTCAATGTGAAATTTTATTTTTTAAAATAAAAAAGCTGTTTGCACTTCTCTCAAACGCATTTTTTCTTATACGTGATGTCCAAGTTCAAGTTGATGGGGCGGGTGGGGGTATTGTATAACTAAGATTCAAAAGAATTATTAGTTGAGCTAATAGCACCACATTCGAGGATGGAGGCAACGGAGGAAGGAGGTTGATCAGCAATCTCTCGTTAGTCATCAACGATGGGGCTACGAAGATTTTGTGACATGCTTTTCGGTTTGGTTTTAATGATTTTCTTTCCATTGTGCATTGATTTCAATGTTCTTGTTTTATGTGGTTTGAGTAAATAGAAATTTCACATTGTGGGGGGAATATAACACCACTATTCCATTTCCATTCTGCACCAAATCGGCTAAAGTCAAGGGTAAATTCTAATGGTAGTGGTAGTTTTATATGTTGTTCGATGTCGAGTGGCGATTGATTAACATGCATGGCTCTGATTGCGAACATTTTGTTCTTATGGGATGTAATGTGAAATATTTTCCTGTGAGCAGAATTTCCTATATTAACCTCTAATGTAAAAATATGGTAGGGAGCAAAAGCACCAACGTAGCTAGTTCATGGATCTTGAAAAAGTTCGTGGAGATCTAGAAAGCCACATGAGGTGAACAATTGATGGGACTTGTTCACATCCAGGTTCATGGTAAACCTATTGAAAACCATGAAAGGTTGAGCAGAGCTCCCTTCGTTTATATCAAGGTCATGAGCCATAAAGATGGGCATGCCACATAGAGGTGAGCATATTGCAGTTGAGAGTGTGAAAGTTTTTTTACCATGTTTACACTAAGGGGGGAATGTTAGGAAAATATAGGATTAGTGCTAACATTATTTATGTTGGGTGAATAATATAAGTGTTTGTAAATGAGTTATAATAACTCATATGGTTAGTAAGTAAATATTGTAATGTGAACAATTACATGAAGAATTATTCACTAGGTGTTATATTGAGTTAGTTGTTAGATTATATTATTTGAGAGTGGTATTGTTGTGTATAACAACAATACTATGTATATAATTAGATTGAGTTCTATTAGAGACTTAGTTGAGAAATTGATGGAGATATGATCTCCTAATTATAGCAATGACTTTTCTATAAAGATGTAATTAACCATACATATTAATTGGTGAGTTTTCAATATTAATATTTTATTATGTGAATTTATTGTGTAAAATTATGGTTGCACCATCAATTTAGAAAGTGGGTAAAGGATGGTTGGAAGATATGATGTAGATTGAATTGCATAAGCCACATAGATGATAATCAAGCACTTTGAAAGAACGTTTATGATATGTAATATAGTTAAGTTTGAGTCGAGCTACGGTTATAACTATAGATATTACATGTGTAGATGAAGATATAGCCATTATCAACTACTTCATGTCTTATACATAGACATTTGAATCTTAAGAAATTCTAAATTGCGAGAGTTTATACAATCACAAATTTTGTGGATCGTAAAGATCTTGATAAGCCCCTTCCACAAATGCTTGTTGATAAGACCAGTGGAGGTTTTGACTATGTCATGTATTTGAAATTTTAGTATAACACAAGTTGCGCTCGTGTTACCTTTACATAGAGTTGCATCTAAGGCCAACAAGGTTGGTTTTAATCACAAATCTAGTTTTGATAAACAATTTTGTCAAAGATAGTTTGTTTATCCCCTTCAGCCGTTAGTCATCAAGGGCATGTTGACACCAATTAATTTATTGGGATATAGGTTGATGTTCTTTGGAGTTTATTATTACAATCAATATCATAACAAATTGTAGACATTACTGAAGCAAAGGAAGTTGTAATGAAATTACTTAGATTTGAATATCAGCAACAATAGAACACCAAAATATAGAGAAATGATCATAATATGCAAGTAGAATGACTTAGCCACTTTGAGGGCAACCTCCAAACCATACAATAAGACTCAAGTGTTCAATATGATGATCATATCCTACTCTCTAACTCCTATATATACCTTACTATACTATCCAAATCCCTAAGGTCGACCCACTAAGCATATGAAAACATAAATAATTATGATATGACATGATAAGAGATTATGTTAGCCACAGGTTGGCTATCCATATCTTAATATATGAATTAGGGTTAAAGGTGTAGCATGCCCCTCCCCTTCAAAGCAACATTGTCCCCAATGTTGGTAAGCTTTGGATGCTTCTCCCAGAATGCTTCATCCTCCCATGTTGCATCTTCAATGTCCAAATTCTTCCATTTGATTAGATACTCGGTGATGACCCTTATTCTCAACTTCTTAGTGCATGTTTGTAGGATTCCTTCAGGTTCCAAGATGATATGTTCCTCTTCATCAAGCTTTGGTAATACTAATTAAGAAGACACATTTTGTCCAATGACCTTCTTAAGCAAGAAACATGGAAAACTAGATGTATTTTACTTGATTGAGGAAGCTCTAGTTTATATGCCACACTACCAATTTTTTTCAACACTTGATAAGGCCCATAGTATTTGGGTGAAAGCTTGTTATCTTTTTTTATTTTGTTTCAAAGATAGTTGTTTATATGGTTGCAATCACACAAAAACCAAGTCTCCAACTTCAAAACTTCGTTCACTACGGTGTTGATCAGCTTGTTGCTTCATGTGGTTTTGTGCCATGACCAAGTTATCTTTTAGGCTAGAGAGAACCTCATGTTGGTGTTGAATGTGATCCTCAATTGCTCTTACTTTAGGTTAGACCCTTAAATTGGAAGTGAGGGATGGTGGATGGTAACTGTATAATGTCAGGAATGGGGAAATTTTGGATGAAGTGTGAAATGAAGTGTTATACCACCATTCTGCAAGTGGTATCCACTTAACCCATCTCTCCTACTTATCTAAAGTAAAGCATCGTAGATACCCCTCCAAAATTTGTTTACTACCTCATTTTCCATCATTTTGGGGATGATATGATGAACTACGAGTTAATTGAGTACCCAAACATGAGAATAAATTAGTCCAAAAATTGCTAGTAAATATAGGATCACAATCACTAATTATAATCTTGGGTGTGTCATGTAGCTTTTGAACTATATCCATAAAATATATGGAAATTATACTCGTTGTAAATGGATGTGGCAAAGCACAAAAATGAGCATACTTGGTGAGTCTATCCACCACCACCATAATTACACTTTTCCCTTTAGACTTTGGCAATCTTGTGATGAAATCCATGGAAACCTCTTCCCACCACTCACTAGAATAAACAGAGGTTATAAAAATCTTGAAGACTTAACAGTTTCACCCTTGTTAAATTGACACACCAAGCATTCAACCAAAAATTTTGGACATTTGCTTTCAACCCTTCCCAAAAGAAATATTGCTCATCTCTGTGATAAGTTTTAGGAATCCAAAATGGCCACCCCTTAGAGAAGCATGAAACTCTAAGAGAGCTTGATTTTTAAGGATAGAGTTTTTACATAAGTACAATTGGTCCTTATACCACAATTCATTACCCTTCCACAAATTTTTCTGAAGTTCTTGGATCCTATTGGATATTTTGAATGAGAGTTTGGGTTTCTGTGTCATTATATCATTCAAATCTTGCTTGATCTACCCAATCTTCCTGTAGTATGGATATGGCATTTAATAACGCCTTTGTGGACTCGTCTCTCTGGATAATGCATCACTACCACATTTTCTTTTCTTTTCTTTGTAAATGATCTCAAATTCATATGCCAACATCTTAATGACCCTTTTTTGTTGTTTTTCAGATGATATTATTTTCTCTAAGAAGTATTTCAAGTCGACATGGTTTGTCTTTACCATAAGTGACGAACTATGAGATACGTCTCCACTATTTTACTACATGAAGAATAGTCATCATTTCCTTCTCATAAGTTGGTTTTGATAGGTTCTTACCTTTGACTAATGAATCTCAAATGCAATGGGTGGCCCTCTTGCATAATTATTGCGCCTATGCCACATCCTAAAGCATCACATTCAACAATGAAGGTTTTGGAGAAGTCTAGGGTAGCTAGAACAGAGTGGTACACATGGCCTTCTTTAGTGATTCAAATGCCTAGGTTGTTACCTCATTCCAATGAAAAGAGTATTTCTTCAATAAGGATGTGAGTGGTGTTGTAATTCTACCATAATTCTTCATAAACATGCAATAATAACCCGTAATCCCTAAGAATCCCCTAAGGTTTTTGAGGGTTTTAAGAACTTGCCAATCCACCATAGTTTGGATCTTATGAGGATCCACTTTTACAACTTCATGAGACACGAAATGAACAAAGTACTCTACCTCTTTTACTCCAAAATCCCATTTGGAGGGCTTAGCATAAAGGTTTTATTGTTCAAGAGTATCCAATACTTTATTGACATGTTGTAAATGTTCCTCCCAAGTCTTATTGTAGATTAATATATCATCAAAGAATACCAAGAAAAACTTCTGCAAAAATGGCCAAAGATTGAATTCATCAAACTCTGGAAAGTAGATGGCACATTTGTAAGGCCAAATGGCATTACAAGAAATTCATAGTGGCCCTCGTGTGTCTTAAATGTTGTTTTATGAATATATTCATCACGAATTCTTATTTGATGGTATCCTAATTGAAGATCTAATTTTGTAAATTAAAATAACACCATGTAATTCATCTAACAAATCTTCAATAATAGGAATAGGATACTTATATTTCATTGTGTATTTGTTGAGCTCCTGTAGTTTGGACACATGTGCCAACCTTCATCCTTCTTTCTAACCATCACCACTAGGGAAGAGTAAGCACTTTGACTATGATGAATAATACTTACTTCCAACATCTCTTGTACCATCTTCTCAATCTCACTCTTTTGGAGATAAATAGTTGAATAACATGATCATGATCTCTTTTAGGTGGTAACCCTTTCGACATATCCCCAAACACAATTGAGTTCTCATTAATAACAACATGTAGATCTAATGGTATAGGGTCTTTTGATGGTTGAGCTTCCATTGAGAATAATTGTGTCAAAACCCATTTGCACCCTTCTTAAGAATTTTCTGCATTTGATGAGAACTTACCAACTATGGAGCTTTAGCCTTCATCCCATGTAGCTCAAAATTCCTTCCTTCAGAATGGAACCGCATGAACAAATCTTGGAAGTTCATCTCCATTGTTCCCAAAGTAGTAAGCCATTAGACCCCAATAAAATGTTTACTCCTCCCATTGAAATGGCATACATGGGGCCCTCTATCAAGTAATCTTCCATAGTGTTGTCATGTAAAATAGCTGACCCAAAAATGCAAAATTAAAAACATGACAACTTAGCCACAATGTAATTTTTGCCTTCCAATCCCCTTGAATCTCTCCCCCCAACTTTGCTTCTTGTGTAAACATCATCTTGACCTTGAAGGAATTCCAAATTAATTTTCTAAACATGTGTCAAATTCAAAAAGGTGTAATGAAGTTCATCATTCCATTCAGTGAAGTGTAGTGAAAGACTAGTTTTCTCGTAAGCCTAGAAAGGTTGATTTTGGCCATTTGAAGCATGTGTACAATATTTGTGAGTGTTTTAAAAAGTTATTAAGTATTTGGAGGTGGTACATGGGAGCCTTAAAGGTGTTGGAATAAATTTAGGAATATTTAGGAAAGTTTTGATCTTTCGGGAATAGTTTTCTCAACAGTGGGTTTTCAAGTGTAAGGAATGAGCACTCTTATGATGAATCTCAACTTCTTTGGATGATTTCGAAAGCTTTGTAAGGAGTTAGGATGTAAACAAGTAGGAATTGTAAAGCTATTATAATTCTATACAATTTGGTAACATTCATTTTTCTCCGAGGCTTGAATGTTTCATGAAGAATTCAAGCAGTGCGGAGCTTGCACTGCCTCGTTCCCAAAAAAAAAAACTATTTTTTGAGTTACATTACGAATAAATATAAAACATGTTCCATTGATACGAGAATGTGTTGTGGAGTCAAAATCATATAAGCTTTGACCCCAAAACATCATTCTAAGCCTCAAGGTGAAAGAAGTAAGTTTTCAAACTATTTTTGGACATCTAGTGCAAAATCAGGTTTTCCATTAATGGGAAAGCATGCTTTTAATATCCTCTTGTCCCTATTGACCCCTTGGGGAAATGGGAGAAATGAGGTACACAAACATGCGCCCTCATCCTCCTCCCATAGGCACACTTTGGAGCACTTGTTGTTTGTGTTGTCATGTGTCTCGTTTGTCCCCTAGGACAAGGAGGACATGAGGGACACAAAAGTGCACCCTCATTCCCTCATGGGGAGAATTTTTATGTCCTCATTTTCCCCTATGTCCATGGGACAATAGGGACAAGAAAATATGTCCCATACCCTTTTATAGCTCTCAAATCCTTTACATGCAGTTAAGTTAACTGGATTGAGTCTAAGATGAGTTAAGGTGGTTATGAGTGACGGAGAAGTTACAAATCCATACTTAGCCATATTTTCACCATGACACATGTTAACACCTTGCTCCAAGGTGCACTTTGGATTCCGTGTGTCCCCATTACACCACTTGCACCAACTCTTAACCACACACAAACCCATAATCAAACCATGGTCAGTAGGGAGATTGAAAAACTTATGAAAACACAAAGGTGTTGGATTGCGACAAAATCAATCTTGAAATTTTGGGTTTTATTCTAGGATTCCCTACTCCAAATTTTAGAAGATTTCTTCGTATGAATGAGTGAGAAAATAATTTTTTCATCAAATGGGGCAGAATACTAAGAAAAACTCAGTCCTCCATATCTTGAAAAATCAATAACCCATCGTGAAAGAAATGTCTCGAACGAAACTAGATTTTTCGAGGATCATTCGCTCCGAGTTTGAGCTCATATGTTTATGGTAAGGAATGACTAAAAATAGTAAGTTATCAAAAGAGGTGAATTCTTAACATCCGTGGTCCCCCGAACAAGTAAGAAACATCAAGTATTGAAAATAGTGCAAAATTGCTTAAAATAACGAGTCATGGATAGGACTTGCTAAAAAATAGTTAGTCCAGGAATCAAGCCCGAAAGCTATGACAACTCTCATTTTGTTTATCTCATTAAATTTTTCTATCATCGCAAGGTTGGGAAGTTGTCTTATGGTGCGAAAAGGTCAGGAAACACTCTGCAAGCTCCTAAAGCATCATTTTGAGGTGGTTTCTACATGACACAATTTGACAAAAGGAGCTAGATGATCTAACTCATTCTAATTATGGCAAGAGGAAGTCACTATGATTGAATTCATTCATGAAAGGAATCTCATATGAATCACACTACGCAGGAACATATCAGAGTGAGTCCATGTGGGTGTGAAAGATAATCACTTGGGTAGTGGGAGAAACCAAGAACATCGTGGGGTATGAAAATGATCTAAAACATCAAGAGCTTCATTCAAGTTCAAGTCATCAAGAGGATGATCATCATGAGCATGATGTGATAATCTCATTGTGAGTGAGGAAGGAGGTCATCTCAAGCAATGCATACCTCGAGAAGTGTTTCTAAACACTTGATCCATGCTCGATAATGAGCTCGCATCTTGCAAGACAAAGGAGGTGGAATTTGTAGTATCTCGGTGTGTAGTGTGGAGGAAAAACATGGAACTCATTCTCATTCACTCCTTCAAGTACCATTCAAGGATCAGTCTTGCTATCAGGAAGAGAAATCCTATCTCCATGAGGAGAATGAAACATAAGAATGTCTGAAAACCATAGGGATGTTTCCACTCATGGTCAAGAAAGTGAGTGGTGAAGAGGTCATCATGTTCATAGGTGAAGTGTGAGACTCAAGGAGTGAGGTAGTGATCACCACATCTTGACTCCACCATTATGTTCAAATATTCTTCAAGGAAGAGCTAGTCCAAGGCATCCAAGATCATTGTGTGTGAAGAATCGAGAAATCATCCATTCCCATGAGAAACATGTGAGCAAGAGGTGTATGATTTGATCTCATTCAAGGAGAATTATGGAGCCAAGAAAGGTAAGAGGATGATCCTCATATAGAGCACAATATATGCAAAATGAGAAACCATCTCAATTCCACTTGATGTCATTCATTGGGCAGTGTTCTTAAACACTCATTCAAACCTTGTGGTGTGATCATGCCTCAAGGAATAAGTACATCACAATCACCTCATTTCAGATCAATGGATGGCTACATGACAAGAATTCCATTCGGGGTAATCCTTTCACCCACATGATGAAGGCCTATTTCAGTAAGTGAAGGACAAGCATGAAAAGGTTCGAGCATCACGAGTTGATTTGTGATCACTAGAGTGAATTATGAAAGCCCAAGAAGCAAGAAAGTGATCCTCACTCTCACTATGAGATCAGGAAAGAACCATCATGAGTGATTCTCGTAGTCATCTAGCAAAAGGAGGAGATTGTGATCACCATGCTTCAAATCGCAAAAAGTAAATTCTCTCTCTCTCTCTCTCTCTCTCTCTCTCTCTCTCTCTCTCTCTCTCTCTCTCTCTCTCTCTCTCTCTCTCTCTCTCTCTCTCTCTCTCTCTCTCTCTCTCTCTCTCTCTCTCTCTCTCTCTCTCTCTCTCTCTCTCTCTCTCTCTCTCTCTCTCTCTCTCTCTCTCTCTCTCTCTCTCTCTCTCTCTCTCTCTCTCTCTCTCTCTCTCTCTCTCTCTCTCTCTCTCTCTCTCTCTCTCTCTCTCTCTCTCTCTCTCTCTCTCTCTCTCTCTCTCTCTCTCTCTCTCTCTCTCTCTCTCTCTCTCTCTCTCTCTCTCTCTCTCTCTCTCTCTCTCTCTCTCTCTCTCTCTCTCTCTCTCTCTCTCTCTCTCTCTCTCTCTCTCTCTCTCTCTCTCTCTCTCTCTCTCTCTCTCTCTCTCTCTCTCTCTCTCTCTCTCTCTCTCTCTCTCTCTCTCTCTCTCTCTCTCTCTCTCTCTCTCTCTCTCTCTCTCTCTCTCTCTCTCTCTCTCTCTCTCTCTCTCTCTCTCTCTCTCTCTCTCTCTCTCTCTCTCTCTCTCTCTCTCTCTCTCTCTCTCTCTCTCTCTCTATATATATTCTAATCGCTCATTGAGAATATACTTTTTGTTATTTCATACTATTCACTTAAGTGACTTCCAACATTAACATTGTAAGAGTTCTTTTTTACTAATAAGAAAATATTCACCTCCTAGGAATATGAAAGGTCACAAAAGATGAAGATTGGTGAAAACTCATGTGAGGGAGATGAAAGAACAATTTGTAATGTTATAAATTTGAATGGCTTCTCCATTCCAAGGGCTTAGCAATTGTTGATTTGTTGTTGACCTTTATATCACCACTACATCAAGCAATAAAAGTTGCATTTTCTTCTATTTTCTTTGTCAATGTTCCTCTACTCTCTTTACTTTCCAATTTTGTGAGCATTATGATCTTGTACAACCAAGAAGGAACTTTGTGTCCTTGATTGATAGATTTATAAAATTTTGTCTCTTGTTTATCAGTCTTGCTAATGGCTTGCATTATTGTGTTCTTCTAATTGAATGTGGACCTACTCTGGTTATTGTATGTGAATTTTGTAAGCCTACTCACAATAGTAACACTCTCTCTCCCTATTTCCCCTACTCCCTTTTACCTCTCTCGCTACAAATTCCTCCCTTGTACCTCGTACAAACACTTTGCCACATGTTTAGTGAAGAATTCATGTGTGATCCTGGCGCCACCCACGGGTTTTATGTAGTTCAGGTAGTTCACATTCAATAATTGGAGCCTCCCCACATGCAAGGAAGGGCTTAACCCTAGAGCGTTGGTGAAAACTCAATAATTTGCCCACACCACAAATTATTTCGCCAACACAAATAACTTAATCTAATGGCATTTTCTGAATAACTAACTTTACGTTTATCTACAAACGATGACTTAAAATGTTGGTGTTGGATAAACGAAGCAATCCAAGTGTATTGCCACCTTACGATTGATGAAATTATGAGTACTTCCAAATCAATTAATATTGTCACCCTTTGCTTCTACACAAACCCAACAACTTTGAATGTTTGTGGGTTGTTCATTCCTGAAATGCCATGGCAAGAAATAGTTGGTTGAGATTCTTCCACCTCAATCTCGGGAGCCTCTTCCTCTGCATCATTTGCTTCCTCCTCATAGTGTTCTTGCTTAGGACCCTCAATGTAGAATAACTTCTCAAAACATTTATGTCATTTGCTCTTGTTATCGCAATTGTAACATAGGCATTTTACTTATTTATTTGCAATTTGTTGAGGAGTCAATCATGTCGGTTGGGGAAAAGATGGTGCTAGATTTGTGCATTCCTTGTGATTAGTGAAGCTCCTTCGTTTTACCATATCTCTTTCCTCCACACAAGAGCAATGATCATTGATTATAATATCGAACCTAGGTTAAGAAGGCGAACATCATGTTGGATATTATCCTTGAGGCCACCCAAGAAGAGATCATTTAGATAATCCTCTGAGATGCCATTCACTCGTAAGGATATATTTTGAAAATGTTGGATATAATCCTTAACTAAACTTATATGTCATAGCTTGGTGATCTAGCTAAAATAGTTCTTTATAACACTATTACTATAGTGTATTTAGAGCTCATCAGTGAACATAAACCAGAGTAATAGAGAGACCCTTCTTTTTCTTTTTCTCACACATCCATCTATACCAAATGAATTGTTTTAGTTCTAGGTACAAGGATGTCATTACCACCTTCTGTCCATTTGGGACTTGATGCAAATCAAAAAAATTCTCCATTTGGTTGATCCAAGTGATTGAATCATTCCCATTGAACTTGTGCATCTCCACTTTAGGAATAATACCAAGCCATGGGTTATGAGATATTGTGGTGTGTGCAAAGGATCCACCTAGTTGGTGTGGTTTGAATCAAAGTGTGCATTGCTTGAAGAACTCTGTGTAACTCAAATGGACATTATTGCTAGACTTCATGCATGAGCTCAAGCTGTAGCAACTCCTTCAATGACTCAAATTCCATTTTCATGTCACCCTTCACTATTTTCAATCCATTGTCCAATTTTGACATCATTTCACCCTTCATTGCGATCAAGCTATGACCAAACTTGGCCTGCACATTGTTCATCTAGTTGTTTACCATGTCCTCTAGTTAGGGACTATCTTTTATGTCCTCTAGTTGATCTCCATGTCATGATGTAGGGTTAGATTCTTGGGATACTAGGGTTAGGGTACAAATTTAGGGCTCAATGTTTTTAAGTTTATTGGCCAAACAAAGAGAAGCATAGAGAATAAACCCTCGACAATTTTTGGCAAGCTTTTTAGAAAATATAGGAAACTTGTATAAATTCTCACGATTGCACCCATGTAGCCAATTTAGAAAAACCCTAAAAGCTGGTATAACCTTTGCAAATCGAGTCAAAAAAACCTTGAAATTTGGAAAGGATCTTACTTGACTGATTTTGCAACACCGCAAAAATTAGAAAAAAACACCAATAGTTCTACGATATAGTTAAACCTTCACAATTAGTGTTTTGACGTAATTCTTGGTGAGATCGGACTCAAGGTACCACTTTAACCGAAATTACTTAGATTTGAATATCAATAGCAATAGAACACCAAAAATATAGAGAAAAGATCACAATATGCAAGTAGAATGACTTAGCCACTTCGAGGGGGCAACCTCCAAACCATACAATAAGACTCAAGTGCTCAATATGATGATAATATCCTACTCTCTAACTCCTATATATACCCTACTATATTATCCAAAGCCTTAAGGCCAACCCACTAAGCATATGAAAGCATAAATAATTATGATATGAAAAGGTAAGATATTATGCTACCCACAAGCCGGCTATCCATACCTAATATATGAATTAGGGTTGAAGGCGTAGCAAAAGCTTAGATGAAGAGATTTGTTTGTACATGGGACAAAGATTGGAACATAATGGTTGGAATTTGACAAGGAAAGATTATGCCCGATACTAGATCAAAGATCTTAACATAGAGAGCTTTGTTGAGGAGGTATAAGTAGCCTCGACCTTTGTTTGAGTTTTAGGCCTTTACACTATAGATTCCAAAATACACAACCTCAATTAGTCTTATATTGTAAAATGGATCAATTCGAGTTTCCATTAAAAAGGGGCATGTGCTTACAAATACAATTGTCATGATGGATGGGAATAATCACATCCATTAAAATGGGTAGTATCATGTCAAGATCAAGGAACTAATGAGGAACCTTTGAGGCTAAGGTGCATCGAGATAGAGTTCCAACAAGGTGTTTTATTGTAGTAGCTTTATACACTCGATGGAGGCTACTAGCATTCAATAATGGGCACAAGGCATGTCAAAGAGTGTTAGTGGTTGGGGATTTTCATCACTCAACATTCAATAGCGGGAACGAGGCAAGAGCATTAATGGTTAGGGATTTTCATCACTCAAAACCATTGGTGGTGGACATGTTGCAAAGGGGGAATGGTAGAACCATTGGGGACAAACTGTCCCATCCAAAGCAAATAAGACACATAGTTATGGTGTGGTTAATAAAGATGTACCTTCATTAAAAAAATGGAGTTAGCCACCACTTTGTTATAGTGTGCACTACGGGTAAACAAACATGACACCATATTTGTGGTGTGGGGTAGATAGTTATGGTGTGCAATAGATATCCATAAAAACTTCACGATTTGGAAAATGTTATGCATTAAACACTCAAGAAATTGACACCAGCATAACCCTTGAGGTTATGACATGGAACTATATTGTTCTTCAATCTTGAATATATTATGATAATATAGTTGGAGTTAGAAATGATACCTATAAGCACAAACATATATAAAAATTAAACATTCGATACAAAATGAAACGTCAAGGTACGATTCAGTGAACCCAATATTCAACACGTCTTGGTTTACTCATCGGATGCATCAGCTACTTACCCACGTACTCCAATGAGATGGAATAGCAACCATAGTGACACTTGGTGATATTTATTGTTTTTAGCAATATAAGTTCACATCTTCACTTAATTAAAATCTTCGAGCCTAGTATTCTACAAAATATCATATTATTGATGTAAATCGCTTAGATTGAGACCATCATAACCAGTACGGGGTTAATAGATACATTGTACAATATTTAATATTGGATGAATATTGAATATATCATATTGTTAGCTTTAGCATTAGCTGCTTGTTTGCCTGTTATAACAAAGCTATTCTGATATTTGGTTCTCACGGTGTACTTTTTCCATGGTCATATAAAAAGGTTATTACAATGTATAAGGCCCGTGATTTTATCTTATATATGAACCTTTAATAGACTATCAAAATAGCTGTTAACCCAAGATAAACAATCAAACAAATTTTGTGCCTGATTGTCGATGAAGTGATTTTGATGTACCCACAACGCAACAAATGTTGTGGTAGCAAATAAATTAAATATTTATATCCAATTAATGATTTTCATGGAAAGAACTTGTAGTAGTCATTTGTGTGATTCAAAAAAATTATAACAAAATTAAAAAATAGAATGCACATTGTTTTTCTTCAAACCTTGAGTGTCGATGGCACCTTTTAAGAAGAATAAACCAATGTGAGCCAGTCCCTACTATATATATCTGTTGGAATTTATCCCTGCTCACTTGTTCTTCTGATAATGGTACAGTAGAGCCCCTGAAGAATGATTGAATCTGGCAGAATCCTTTGTTCTAATTATTCTTTTACAGAATTGTGCATACCCATTACATACCGCCACAAAACACACACAACAAAATGACAGAGGATTGGATCTATAGACCACAGACGGATATTGTTAACAAAATGACGGACTATCATAAGACCATGGAAAGAAATTCTTGACTCATTACACAACACCGGATATTATAGAAACAGCTATTTTCACAGCTGCAACAAGACCGGATAACATAAATTTAGATTTTAAAAACAATACTCCAAAAAAAGCACATTCCAATTCAGTTTTATGGACTCAATGACGGGTATGACATGATGTGTTTGTAATGTAAGGGGAGTCATATTCCGTAATTTCAAAAAACAATGCAAGAGAAAAACCATTAATAGACATGATCTATTATAGTAGGCGTATGTATAACCTCAGTGAAATCCCAACAGCCATTGAAATCTGTACCATCATGTACATCCATCTTACTGATTACGAGTTCTGCTTGCTTCTGCAGATCTTACTTGATAAAAGTAAGGGTGGGCCTGCAAGCAGTAAACAAAAGCTAAGAGAGAGAATTGAAAGGAATATATGATCTCTGCCAAAACAATTGTGGGCTAAGAAGAACAAACTATTATAGACCTTAAGAACCAAAAACAAAGCATACCATTGCTTCTTTTGCAGTTGGCCTTTCTTGATGATCATATCGAAGCAGCTTATCCAGAAAATCAACAGCCTGAAAAATTAGCTACGACTTATAAATTATAATCCAAGTAAAAACATGATAAAACCATCCATAAGCAATTTTGGGGCGAGGAGATTGCAACACATGTTCTGATAATCTAAGTGAGGAACAAAAGCATAGATATTTTTTTGATGAAATAGAGCTATACCAGCACAAATATCTTAAATACATTTATTTGAAAAATGCCGATAGATATCAATCTCGAGGCTTTTATTTTGGATTTCACATACCACATTGATTAATAATTTCATTACACTATCTTCATATTTTTCCGAAAAATAAAGGGCCTCAAACTCTACAATATGACCAAGAGAGAGAATTTCCAGTGAATGTATAATTTATGTTTAAAACTACCTTGTGACGATCAAATAGACGTCAAATTTAATGTAGAAAATAAAACCTTACATGGTCACACCATCACATCCCACCCCTTGCTGCCATAGTAGAACGCCTATCAGCGTAATACTTTAAATTAAAAATAGCACAACTATACACCCAAAAAAAAAAAGCGGTTGGCATGGGAAGCAAAAATATGTAATTGCCCATCATACAAATAAAAATGACCTGGGAAAACTAAAGCATTCATACAAACCTCTGGAACAACAAGATGCTGATTGTCAGCATTAATAAACTTCGTCCAAGGCTTTCTGCTGTGTCTGCATAAAGAGCAAGTAAATTTTAGGTGGTGGTATGGACTCAACTATTTCCAAATGTTGAGAATTAGCCAACCATTAAAATTTGTAAAGGGACTAAAATGTAGAAGCGATATCTTTCAAACTATACCTTCCAACAAGTGTCTCGAGATGAGGATCAAGCTCTATTCGGTATTTATTCAAATAAGCACTCAGCTCATCAGTGCCTAGTACCTGACAGAAAAAGATTCAAACTGAGAGCATTACCATAATAAAAGAAACGGAGCACATCAATGGTTCTATTTACAGAATCCCAATATCAGTTCAACCATCCATATTTAGCAATTATTGATCAAGAGTCCAACCATAATTAAGCTTGGCATATTTATTTCTTTGATTGTCCCTTGATTCACAATTGATGTGTCCTCCATTCTTCAAATAAACATAATTAATTTACGGATCATACAAACTTTTCTTCATTTTTGAAGGGTGTTGACATTACCATTAACTTTCATCATAATGCAGATAGCACTCAGGTTTCACCTTTGCAGATTTAAATCAATTTCTGGGTCTACCATCAATTCTATAATAATAATAATATAATAATAATAATATGATTAAAGTTCGTCATATGAATATAATAATAACTTGTGTATTCTGCATTCTCAATATGTATTGACTTATTTCTTCCTTTATTTGTATCGCATCTCAATTTCCATAGCTTAACACAATTCTTCGTTGATCTGACAAATAAAGGAGTTAACCATTGATGCTCTTACCATCATGACTTGACTTATTTTTAATTATCTCTGGTAGTGTATCCTTAATTCTTGATGCAATTTAGATTTTACTCTGTTTATGTTATAGTTATTCCATTCACTTCATTGTACTTTTACAATTTATACATTAGCGTGGGTTAGCCCTGGAAGATCTAGAGATCAAAGAAAACATTCAGACCTAAAACAATTCTGGAACTTAAAAAGGAGGCCAGACTAAAAGCTTTTGAATAGATTAAATTATTTTACGGGTAACTTGTTGCTATGAGAGGAAGCAAACATGTTAGCAATCTATATATAAAACTAGATCATAATTCTTACCAAATATAAAATTTCAGTCTTCAAAACAAAGAAAAGGAACAGATTCACTTAATAGTAAATACAACAGACATTTAATCTAATGCACCTTTGCGATCTTAACAAGCTGGTCATAATTGTCATGCCCATAAAAGAATGGTTCCTTTGAAATATCTGCAGAAGATACAGACATGCCATACAAGATCAGTAAATAATAAGGAAAGTTTTGCATGAATTCCAAATGCTGCCATGATGAGTTGCTATAGCTTACCATTCCTGCAAACATGCAACCTAGGCTCCACATGTCCAAAGAATAGTCGTAGTCTTGCAAATCCACAAGAAGCTCTGGACCCTTAAAGTATCTGTAACCAAATAATAATAAGCATTTTTGAACATTAATATAGAAATTAACAATTAAAAATGCCTAGAACCAAAAACACAGAGAACAAACCAATGTTGGAATTAACTCTAGCTCACAAAACAAAACTAGCATGGACATACTGAAGATATGAGTGATACCATCTACCAGCAAACAAGTGTCTATTTACAAAACCAACAAACAAAGGTAAAGGTAATTTTTTAGGTCACCGCCAAGCAAGGCACCATTTTGGTGTATCAATTCCCGGAAATCAAGGTTCGCAAAAATAGTTTTTCTGCATTTGCATAAAATGATTCCCAGCATGTGGCTAACCACCCTCTCAACTGTAAAATCGACCTGAATTGAATAATGAATTCTAATATGTTCAAATAGTGCGCTATTGCATTACATTAGCATTCCCCTTGAAAGCTTTAATTCTATCTGAAAGCATTACTTGTTATAATATGCACCTTCCGGTTCCTAAACATTTCACTGGCTTACATGGCTAATTTATAATCATAAAATGTGTTATATTGCTATGAAATGCACAATATCAAGGATGTGTCACGGCAAGCACACATTTCTATTACGTGATAAGCATGCATTTCTATTAGATGATAGGATTGTATCTTCTTCATATAGGGCACAGATGCATATGTCATTCAAGAATCTAACTTTGATAAGCCTATAAAACCAAAGCTCCATTTGGCTTTGCAAAGAAACTAGTAACAAGCCTATAATTTTACAAACCAGTTTATGATAGGAACATAAGTTTGATATATGCATATGCAAGCTTGCATTTCTATTAGATGATAAGCTTGTATCTTCCTCCTGCATGACACAAATGCATATGCCATCCAAGTATCAAGCATTGATAAGCACATAAAACCATACTTCATTTGGCTTTTCAAAGAACCTAGCAATATTATTACATAAAAATTTATAATAGATACATGAATTTGACATGTGTATATATGCACACACATATATATATACACCTAGAGAAAGAGAGATGAAAATGATGCACAGCATACACAACAGAAAACAGATTACTGCATCTAGAACAGCCTGTATGATAATAATGAAGTATAACTGGCTTAAATATGGCAGACATTTTATGTAGTGCCAAAAGCACTCCTCGAAAGACAGATGCCACACTAAGAAATCACATGGGATATGTATGATAAATATAATGATGGTACACATTCCCTACCACTGTTTTCCACCGATCCTACATCGTGAGTTCAGTGAAAAAAGAATGGAATAAAATGTATTAATGTCTACGAATAACCAGAATAGATCAGGGGAACTCAAAAGTACATAGCCAAGGGAATACAGAAAAAGCATTGTAGAGAGCAAATACACACTAAAATTATTGAGGAACAATACATAAAAGAATGAATAACAAAAGAAAAAACCCCTCTTGTCCTCTTCAATGGAAAAAGAGTATTATTAGCATCGATTATCACCACATGATGAACAAGGAGGTCCCCAAGAATTTTATGTGGTGAAGGGCTCAAAAATAAGGAAAGCATATTAATTGCTTACAAATGACCAAAGTTCATGGGACTCCAGAATACAGCAAGTTAAAATAACAAATCAAAAGTGCTAAAAGGAAATTCCAACATCTAAAAATAAAGAATCTAAACCTGAATCTAGCTTGCAATAGAACCAAAAAAGGCGGGCACAGCGGAAAATATAAAATAAGCCAGAGAATACAAATCAATATTGTGGAAGGAAGCCCCTTGTCAGAAAAAGCAAATAGAGGGATCGACAAGGAACAAAGCTCTAGCCCACAAAGTTAAGCATATAAGAAAGGCCAGCATCCTCTTCAATTACTACAGAAGGGTCAATACAAATTCTGATGATGTCCTCCTGACAATGATAAGGACAAAAATAGCCTTCGGTGTACACATTCCCTACCACTGTTTTCCACCGATCCTACATCGTGAGTTCAGTGAAAAAAAGAATGAAATAAAATGTATTAATGTCTACAAATAACCAGAATAGATCAGGGGAACTCAAAAGTACATAGCCAAGGGAATACAGAAAAGGCATTGTAGAGAGCTAATACACACAAAAATTATTGAGGAACATTACATAAACGAGTGAATAACAAAAGAAAACCCCCACTTGTCCTCTTCAATGGAAAAAGAATATTATTAGCATCGATTATCACCATAGAATGACCAAGGAGATCCCCAAGCATTTTATGTGGTGGAGGGCCCAAAAATAAGGAAAGCATATTAATTGCTTACAAATGACCAAAGTTCATGGGACTCAAGAATACAGCAAGTTATAATATCAAATCGAAAGCGCTAAAAGGAAATTCCAACATCTAAAAATAAAGAATCTAAACCTGAATCTAGCTTGCAATAGAACCAAAAGAGATAGGGGAACAGCGGAAAATATAAAATAAGACAGAATACAAATCAATATTGTGAAAGGAAGCCCCTTGTCAGAAAAAGCAAAGAGAGGGACCGAAAAGGAACAAAGCTCTAGCCCACAAAGTTAAGCACACAAGAAAGGCCAGCAACCTCTTCAATTACTACAGAAGGATCAATACAAATTCTGATGATGTCCTCCTGACAATGATAAGGACAAAAAATCAATGTTTTAAAAATCGGAACTGGACTCGGAACCGGCCGAGGGTCAGACCGGAACCGAACCAAAACCGGACCGGTTCAAACTTTATGAACCAGTTTACTAAAAAATACATAAAATTTTAATTTTTTAATGAAAACAATATCTTTGAAAGGTTAAAAACCATGATTCCAACAATTACACACAAAATATGCAAAGTTTGCTCTTATATATATGTAAGAAAGGTGTTTATAGCAAAATGGCACAAATAAAAAGGTTTAGAACAAATAAAAAATAGAAAATGTATTAAAAAAATGTTTTTTATTAAAATCGCCGTATACGACTGTGCAGGATCAAACCGGCCGGTTTGGGTCGAAACCAGACCGGTTTGACCAGTTTGAGGCCAAACCGGCTGGTTCCGTACAAACCGGCCGGTTTAGCCTCAAACCCATCAACCGATCCGATTCTTTGACCGGTTCGTGCAAAAAACTATTAAACCGGTCGAATCAGGCGGTTCCGGTCAGGTTCGGCCGGTTTTTAAAACACTGCAAAAAATAGCTTTCAGGTGTCTTGGTGGCCAATCGTGAAGTGCTACATGGTCTAACAATCATCAACAATAATAGTGACAGCAATAACCAAGCACGTGAAATTCCAACTGCAGAAATAGGCTGAAAGAAGGAAGCAATCAATTTGGTGATCTCAGAGATTTGGGAATCAATTTGGTACTGTTACCGTGCCTTTTATAACATCGATGGCCAACAATCCTTTATTTGACCCTCTATGTTGGGCGCAAGAATTAAAAAGTCGGATGTCCTAGAGGCCACTCGCAAAGTTCTACATGGTCTAACAATCACCAACTGTAATAGTGACAGCACTAACCAGGCACATAAAATTCCAAACGCAGAAATAGGCTGAGAGAAGGAAGCAATCGATTTGGTGATCTTAAAAGCTACATTATTGGGTACGAGCCCTGGGTACAGGTACGGTTCGCAGGGGTACATCTCGGGACATACCTTAGTACTGTCAGAAGTAACCTGGTCGTGCCTGCAGCAAACCCACATAAAAGTGGCAGTTTTATCATATATATATTTGTTCAATAAAGGTCAAAACCGAATTTTTTAACATTAAAAAAGTCTTCTAAACCCTAAAACATGCTCCCAAACTCTATTTCAACAACACATTAACCTCACATTTGCATACTTGCCTCTCATTGCACATTTAGACTCTCACCTTCATATTTTCTCTAATTTTCAATTGCTTAGGGCTGATTACAAGTGCCATATAGTTCAAGGAGCTTGCAACAAAGGTGTTTGGTGATTTGAGGTAAGTATTTTGTGGTTTTAAAAAAAAAAATTGGTTTGTATTTACTATATTGTAATTGCTTTCAATTTTTTTGTTTTTGTAATATTGTTTTAATTTTAAGCATTCTCTCAAGACTTAAATGTTTTTTGTAGTTAAAATGGTTGCAAGTTTTAATTATGTGGGCCAATGCATTAAAGGTATCCCCTTCAAATTCAATACTAATTCCCCTTTTGGAGGCATGTCACACAAATAGAGTAACTACCAAGTGGAGGGGGCATTGTTTGGATTTGCTCAAGAATGTAAAATACAATTTAAGAGCTCCTATAGTCAAGTGAAAGTCCATTTGTGTGGGGTTGTTGGCCACGGAATCAAACCATGTGGAGGGTTGGATGGAAAGGGATTGCCACGTGCAAAGACCCTTGCAAACATAAAACAACAAGAGGATGCGGATGTAACAACTAACCTAAAATCCAAGCATTCTATTACAAAAAAGGAAGATCGAGTGGCAAACTGTTTGTTTCTTCATATGTTCATGTTGTGGCCCTAGATCACCTGTTTTGGTCTACAACCATTGCAGCTGGAGGAGAAGAGGATTCACTTCTTTCTCACAAAAGAACAAAAGATGCAGGCCTATTAGAAAGGGCATTCTAGAATGAGAGCAGGGGCATAAGTGATTTATTTATGCATGTGGTCTCTTTTAATGTTGTTAGATCACCATACTAGTAGGATAAGGTGAGATGTATTAATGAAGCCCCTAAAGGGTAAACTAGCCCGGGTATGAAAAGGTGTGCACCACCTTATTGTCAAAAGAAATAAAAAGTTGAAGAGGCAATACTGCCCATCAAGAATCAATGGATCGAAACAGGGGTGTCTATCGTTTCTGACGGATGGAAAGATATGACAAATAGGTCGTTGATCAATGTGGTTGTAGTGTGCCCTAAAAGGGCAATGTTTCTGAGGGCTATTGATTGTGAGGGGCAAGTGAGGGTTGCCCAATTCATTGCCCACATCCTCATAGAGTTTATTGAGGTGATGGGGCCTCAAAACGTTGTCCAAGTTGTAACAAATAATGCAAAAAATTGTAGAATTGTGGGGTTGTTAGTTTAGACAAGGTACGGGCATTCTGGACACCTTGCATCATCCATTCCCTCAACTTAATGTTAAAAAAATTGGGCACAATTTTTTTTTGAATCAAACAAGTCTAAACGGAGGCAAGTGAGATTCAAATGTTCGTCAACAACCACAACATGTCTAAAGCCATCTTACGAAAATTCTTAATGTTACATGTATTAAAGGTAGCATTCTTTTTTAATTTCTTTAAAAACAATTAAATTTTATATTTAATAAATTCACTAAATTAATTTTATAAGTTTGTATTTCATAGAATATTGATTTTTGAATGTTTTACTTGTCTTGATTTTATTTGTTTTAATTTCTTATTAGATTGTTGAGACTCTATTTGACTCACACACACTTGACTTGAGACAACTTGTGAAGGTGTGAGCGACATTGAGTGGCATGGTTATCGCCGACCTTTGGGGGTATGGAGTCAAGCAAATAGTGGGCGAGGCAAAATGTGAAATTGTTGATCCTCAATGACGCATGGTGGGATCATGTGAAGTACTTGCTCAATTTTACCGAGCACATCGTATGTTGAGATTTGCTGATATGGATCATACATGTATGTGTGAGATTTACTGACGGAATTGACTCAATGATTGAGTCAATTAAGACCATCATAAATGCCAAAAAGCAAGATCCTACTGAAAGGAAGTGCACGGTGGCATCTCATTGAAAGCGGGAACACAATGACCACCACATGAATCTTGTTTTTGCCTTGACTCCAAAATATTATAGCACGAGAGATCCTTTTTTGCCTAGGAGGGTCCCACCATATAAGGTTGTTGAGGTTCGTGAGCGGTATAAGTAGGCATTTGTTAGACTCTTCATGGATCCGAAGTAGAAGACTTCGGTAGAGTAGAGTTTGTGAATTTCATATCCTCCAGGCTCACTCCATTAGCGCTCTTAGTGACAAATACAAGATGTGTGCTTATTCGTGATGGCACCTCCATGGGCAAGCATACACCTACCTCATGCAACTTGCATTAAAAGTTTTAGAACCAGTAAGATTTTTATTTTTTTATTTTTTTTACTCTTTCTTTAAGTTTTTAAGTTTTTACTTCTATAAATTTAAAATTTTAATCTTGCATTGACTTTGCGGCTTTGAATAGGTTGAGAGTTCTCTCAATTGAGAGGAATCGGGGTACATACTCCCGAGCTAAAGCGGGAGCGGCACTACCGATGTTTGTGGTTCTACTCCTAATGCTTGTGGTTCTAATGAACCACATGATGGTGATGATGCTCTTGTTGAAGACATTGGAGGAGAGCCATTTGATTATGATTATAATTAGACTATTAGTATGTTGATTTATCTTAATTTTTGTGTATACATTGTAACATTTGAACAATGTACTTGTTCTAAGTTCGATCAATGAATATCATGACAAAATGCATTGAATTATCAATATGTTTTGTGGTTATTTCACTTATTTAATATTTTGTTTACTCTATGCATGTATAAGGCTGAAATTTTGCTTATTTGGCTAAAAAATTAATATTTATACATACACACACACATATACATACACACATATATACATATATAAAATATATATATATATATATATATATATATATATATATATATATTGTATGGTTGTACCCAAGTGTCGTACACAGGCCCCCAAAAATGTCGTGTCAGCATACCAGATCCTCGTACCCATACCCAAACCATACAACATACCAGCTACCTAGCTTAGATCTCTGTAAATTCCAGATGAAAAATGATAAATTAATATTAACAATAAACCATAAGAGAATCCTTCAGGAGGCCAGTATATTGAGTTAAACGGACTTGAACATATAGACCTCTGTCTACAGTTTTCAAATTTTATCATTATAATGTATAGTTTATTCAAATTTTGTCTCTATTCTCTTTTTGTCTTTCTCTTGTTTTTTTTTGGAAACCCGTCTTGGTTTCCCGGCTGGTTTCTGGTCCCTTTGTATGGTGCAGTCCCTTTGACCTACTTTTGTGGTCACCTGTTGGACATTTAATATATTTATCTTATCTTATCTTTGTGCATTTGTACATATATAGTTTTCTAACAGCCTATTTTTGAGAATTTTCCATACATGCACCAAATCCACATCCACTCTAATTGTAATCCTACTCCACATGTGCGCTTTAAATGTGAGCCATTGTTTACATTCTATTAGACCTACTAAGAAGGCATACATCATCTTCGAATGCATAAAACTTAAGCTTCTAAGGAATCAAGAATTGGTAAAGATATTTAGAGATGCCCTGTTACAAATAAATGTAGTCCATAGGTTTAGGATGATAAATATTTCTTGCTAAAATGTTAGCAAAGATCATTCCTAAAGTATGATCTGTATTGCTAGGGCACACTTTCTTTGGACTATTGAATGTTCACGAGTCCTAATAAGATTGAACATTTCAATTTGAAAACTTCATAGAAACGTTACAATACTTACTCAGTCGGTGAGATCCTATACAAGTCTAAAGCACAGCTAATCCACATGATATGTCTAAAGTTTATTCATGTCTATCATATCATGCCACAGTGGGCAAATTTTTTCATATTAATTATATGGTCTCTGCATAGATCCAACTGATGAGCTAAAAAAGAGCCATAAAATAAAGTAATATTGCTAGATAATATTATTATTTAAACCAAATAATTTTACAACATAATGCATAACTGAACAAAAGATAAAACATTACTTACCTTGATGCAACCCGAACATTGTACTCCTTTCCGGGATGGTAAAATTCTGCAAGACCCCAATCTATAAGACGAAGTTTCCTCTGTTCATGGTCTATCATTACATTATGTGGCTTGACATCACGATGCATTATCCCCTGTGAGTGGCAGTAGTCTAATGCCTGTAAGATAAAACAGCAAATTCAGATACCATTTCTCAGAAACAAGAACACAGCAAACAAACAAACAAAATATTTTACAGCAGCTTAAGAGTAACCTTATTCATTTACAGAATATACCTTCCATAAAAACATTGCCGGAGTAATTGGTTTCATTAGCATTAAGAAATGAAACTACTTCAGAACAAAATAATTCTAACCACTTAGAAGAGGAGGAATAAGATCCATATCCCTACAATCAATTAGCATCGTTGACTGTATGACACAAATAGAAATAAAATCCATCAAGTGAAAAACACCTAGAAATAGAGGAATTCAAAAGTAACACAAAAGGACATTGTATTTAGCATAGCAACCAAATCTGGCCGGATCAAGATTTTTCAGCCGCCTGAATAAATTTGGTACAAGTCAGCCCTAATTTAGAATTTTATTTATTTTTTGTAGTTCTCTAAAAAAACAATCACCTGCCAACCTTATATATTAAATAATAGAACAGTTTACATTACTAGTTCCACATCCCTACAATCAATTAGCATCGTTGACTTTATGACACAGATAAAACTAAAATCCGTCAAGTGAAAAACACTGAGGAATAGAGGAATTCAAAAGCAACACAAAAGAACATTGAATTTTGCATAGCTACCAAATCTGGCCGGATCAAGATTTTCCAGCTGGCCTGGATAAATTTGGTACAAGTCAGCCCTAATTTATGATGTTTTTTTTTGTAGTTCTCTAGAAAAAATAATTGCCCACCAACCTTATATATTAAATAATATAACATTTTACATTACATTACTAGTTTTTCATTGTATTTGTCTTTTTCATATTTTAATCATTCAACTCATATTTCGGACAGGAATTTTCCCGATCTTTTAACTAAATCTGTATTTTCATAGTTGCCTTAGACTCCGGGACGGCAGGACATAGGGACGGGGTTTCCGGACAGAAAATTTTCTTCAAATTTTGGGGTCGGCAAGGGGGCGGCTGATAAAAATATATATATAATTTATTAATTGTACAAATATGACGTGAATAATTCAATAAACTAAGACTTAAAACTGAAAGTTTGAAGATTGAAACCATTAATGATTAATCCAATTATTCATCACATAAGCCAAGGCCCAAAATGCTATATATTCAATGTTCATATTTCAAATTTCAATGTTTCATATTGAGTCATTGACATAATATGATAATAGTAATACATGTAAGATTATCATAGAATTTAGAAATTACTATTAGAACAAAGAATCCGAGATACATTGATACTTCATACTAGATAGAGATACAATGAATCAACGATATCAATATGACAATGAAAATTAAAAACAACTACAAGTCTTCAATAATCAACATGAGAAGAGTACAACTACATATGTTATTAAATATTATGTCATAGGCTCATAGTCATAACTCAAAAGTATATATATGATATTACATAACCAATGACCATTTAGAATAAATAAAACAATTTTGGCTTAAACTTTAAGTTTTTTGTTTTTTTAATGTTTAAAAGAGGCAAAATGTAGGGGATGTCGTGACGTCCCCTACCGTATCCCCCAAATCTTAAAGACCTTGAACATCCCCTACCGCATCCCCAAATCTTAAAGCACCCAAGACGTCCCGGTGCATCCCCTAACCTTAGGGGACGTCCCCTCTTTTTTGTTTTTTCGAGACGTGGGAGAAATGTCCCGTCCCCATCCCCAAGTACCCGGAACGTCCCGAACAACTAGGGAGAGGGCTGCACGTCCCCGCATAACACTGGTATTTTTTGAAATTTTTGCCCTCCCGTATGGATCCAGATTACTAGAATGGGTAACTACAATATTTAGGATTCAATCAATGTTCCATAGGGACACATACTCTTACAGTGAGGACACCCGACCCATTTTCGTTGGATTTCAGAGATGTGGGGAGGACATTTGGATCGGGTCAAAGGGGAAGGATGGGCTTCAAGGTGGTAGAAGTATGTGGGTAGTCCCCACATTATAACAATTGTTTAAAAATTATTTTATAAATTTACAAAAATAGGAGAGCATTTCGTACAATTATTTTCATGATCATGTTAGTGTAATGTTCCTTTTCCACACATGCATCACACAATAATTATACTTCTACCCACATAATTACTAAGAGAGGGCAACATAGTGGTAACACAACAAGGGAATGAGTGAGAGGAGCAGCAATGGAATGTGCAACACCGAGTGTGCATTATCAAACATTCCCTGTTGTGTTATTGCTAACTTGTTTTCTTTTGGTCATTATGCCCATTGAAAGAAAGGGGTTGCCTCAAGAATCCTCCCATGCTCTACACACAGACACAAATCCTTACCTTATTCTTACCCTCTCTCTCTCGATCCAAACTACTTTGAAACATTATATACTCTCTACATTAGTTTTGGGCTCAATTTGAGGGAACCTTGGTTGCAAGGTTGACTTATGTCATTTTCTTAAGCATATATCGGTGTTACGTAGGTAGCGCACCCCCATTCCCAAGCTGTCTCGGACGTTCGGGATGTCCCCAGGTGCTTGGGGACAAGGACGAAATGTTCCCCACGCACCCCCAAATGCAAAAATGTGGGGGCGTCTGGGTGCTTCGAGACTTTGGGGACTCCAACGGGGACGCCATGGCATCCTCGAGACGGCTAGGAGATGTCTAGGGACATCTGAAGTCCCCAAAGTCCCCAAAGTCCCAAAAAATAAAAATATAAAAACAAAGGATTATGACTTTGAAAAGAGGAAAATGAAAACTAATCCTTTTCCCATGCAAACTTACCTTCCCAAGAAATGGACTTTTGTTGTTTTATGTAGGTTCCAAAAGAAGATATTCTAACGAGAGGTCACTGTTATTTTACATTTTAAAGCCTTTCTTATACATAGCGATAGGATCAATAAATTCACATGCATATTTTTAAGGATTTCTTTAGTTTCAAAATTTTGTTGTGCAAGTCTTTCTCCTCTTTTTGTATGATATTGAAGGCTTTACCAGTATATTAGGATGTTCTAGAGGCCAACTTTGTATTTAATTTTTTAGTGTTTTTCAGTTACCTTAGCCAGTTTTGTCTATGGATGGCTATTCATGTAGTTTGCATGGCCTCTATTGTTCCAAAAAGCTATTTTTTTAATTTGAGGATATAATCATATAAGTGACATGATAAAGAGATGTTGGCATGTTACAGGCCCTTTGGTAACATTATTGGCTATGGTGCTGAAATTATAACCTTTCATGTTTTTTCAAGGTTAGGGACCCATTGTATATTTTTAATATTTATATATTATTTTAATAGTTGTCCCCTCGCCATCCCCAAAATCTGGGAATTTTTTACCATCTCAAGAACCTTGTCCCCACATCCCCCCGTCCCAGTCTTAGGTAACTATGGCATATATGGTTGTTTAGGTTAGTTTTGAATCTTTTTTATGCTTTGTTTAGGTTAGTTTCTGAATTTGCAAGTTTACTTCTTTATATTGGGTTACTCAAACGCTCTCTTACTTGCTTTTGAAACACTTCCTTTACATTTTATAGTTCAATTGTCCTTAGGTGATCTGAAAATCGCGACTAGGTTAGATTTACTTTTCGAATAGAATACAAGTTGTATTTCCTTGTTTCTTTTCTCGGTTGCTTGCCCTAGTTAATACAAGCAGTCAAACCAGATAGTTTTTAAAAGCCTAGTAGGTTTTAACCCTTTGCGTGCACTTTCACATGTTTTTCCCCTCATTACCAAGCCTAGTGCAAGTATTCGGGTTTCTCCATCTATAGTCAAACATTCACATTTACAATTTCATAGATGTTAATGTTATTTGAATTTCAGCCCTCTAGAATGTTCTATGATGTTATAACAATTTAATTATACAATTTACAATTTATAAATAACTTACATATAGCGTTCAATATTCATTTGTCGTCCCCAATATCATGGGGAAAACGTCACGAAAATGCGTTCACGTGTTCTCCTTTCCCAAAAACTCAAAAAAACATGGGAATCAAGTTTCTTGGAATTTCGTATTCGCATTTTGCTGTTTCACTCAATATTCAATGGTGGATGTTGAATGTTCCTTGTGCAATGTCATAGATGTCAATGTTATTTGAATTTCAACCCTTTACAATGCTTAAAGATTTTTTATTGTTTAATTATACAACTAAAAAGCTATAAAGTACTTATATCATAATATAGTTTTTTGTTCAATGACTCCTCTCATCCCGAAAACTTTGAGAAACATAGAATTCAAGTTTCTTAAAAGCAACAAATTATAGTGTGCAAATGAGGTTTACTCTTACAAAGAAAATAACACTCTACCATGTCATAAAAAAGTTATAATAATGCAATGATAATTGAAAATGGTTAGTGAGGGACATCCATATGCCATATTATGTTTTAAGAAAGTGAATGTAATAGTTGCTCTCATCATAGATCATCGAAATGTATCTTAGCTTGTTCTTCTCTGCAAGGGATGTTCTACATGTTTTCCAAAGATCAAAAAAATTATTTCCAACACACCATCTATTTTTTTTCCTAAAAGTTTCTGAAGCAGCTTTCTATAGTGGAAGTTTGATGCAGTCATGCTTAGGGGGTCCAATAATGGACAAGCTTAGACCATCCAGCCTGGGAGATTAGTACTCAAAAATGACACACACATACAGCTCAGAAATAAAATGGGAGGAATTAATGTCCCTTACAAGCTCAAATTTGAGGAATTTGGATTTTTCCCAAAACCCTAATGGAACATTGTTGGAAATGATGACAATCACATGTAGAAAACCTGATTTTTATGACAACAATCTGATTTTATGCAAAAATTAGGGCAGCGACTTGTTTTAGGTCCACAAAACCCTAAGCGACCTAGGTTAAATTCAGATTTTAGTATCTCCCACACACAAATCTTCAAAAATACATCAACAACATGAAACCCTTGATGAAATCATGCAAATAAATGCTTCAACATGGAATTAAATAATTGCTCAAAAACAACTGAAACTTCAAATAATGTCTCTTCATAAATACTTGGAGATAAAATGCAAATGATAGCTCAAAATGACCACAAAAATGGTAGTTATCAAACAAAATTAGAATCAGATATTTCCAACCACCAAAACCCACTGAAAAGCAATCTTGAAATCTCCAAATGGGTCGCCCAAGCTGAAAATGAGTGGCAGCCCCCAAAAAAGCTGTGCCCTAACACTAATGGAAACCCTTGTTATTCTGAAATTCTGAATTTGAAGCTCACTTGTGACTCCTAGATGAAGCCACCAATGCAACAAATGAGGGTTTTTGTCCCCAATTGTTGTAACTATTGAGGGTTTTTGTCCCCAATAGGATCCAATGAGAATTTTCGTCCTCAAAGGCTAAAAATGAGAGCTCAATGCTCCAATTTCCAAAAGAAAAGTATTAAAATCACCAGATCCTTACAATGAGCCCCAACATTTACCTTTATAGCCTTTTTCTTTCTTTTCCTTGTGGAGCACTCCATGTGGGATACTTTATTTCTTTTTTAACATTTACTTTTCCCACTTTTTAATAATTTAATTAAATTACCAATTATTAAAATTACTTTAGCATTTAAAATTAAATTATTAATTTACTTCCTTCCCCCCCTTTTAGCTGACTGAAATTAATGAAAATAGGCTAAGGATCTTCTTTATGCTTTAGTATTTAAAAATACATTTTATTTAAAAATAATATTATTAAGCTGCCCATAAATAGAGAATTATTTGGGCTCCAATTAAAAATATTATGAAGTATTTTAATTTAGAAGAGGGGACATTACAGAAATAACAACTAAAACTAACTTTATAGCTTTCAATAAGGAATGCAAAACGCACACCCACAACATGCTTTTCAGCTTTATTTTAGACTACACAATATGCAAAATTACAATATCATCCCACTCATGGCCATAAATCAATCCTACAACTCTCTAATCAGCTCTCATAGAACTGTATCTCCTCCCCAAAGATTGAACCCTGCCATGAAAAAGTCAGTTTTCTTATACATGATCATTTCAATCTAAGTGTCGACGGAGGTGAAGGGTCGCAGCAATTGAAGAGTCATGTGGAGTGAAATATCGCACAAAAGTTGGAAGTGAAATGTCGTGCGAAAGTCAAAGACTTGCATGGAAGTGTAATCTTGTGCAAAAGTTGGAAAATCATATGAAAGTGAAAGGTCACACAAAGTTGAAGACTTGTGTGGAAATGAAAGCTCACCCAAATGTTAAACTCACGCAAAAGTAGAAGTACACAAGCGTAGAATGACTCACACAAGAATATAAGTGTAAACTTGCAAACCTTATATATTTTAGAAGCCATAACGTTTACATACGAACTTGAAATGAGATACCATTTTTTAAGCGCATAATTTTTCAAAGAGAATCCAAATATGCAATAATATTATACTTTTGATGTATGCCCAATGATGTTCTTTCCTCTACCATGAAACCATGTTAAAACTACAGACACACATATCATGCCAAACCGCAAACACGCTTTTCTTAATCTACACAAACAAAAACCTACTTGAGATTATGTAGATTTCCATGATGCTGAAAGTAGGAAGGATTGGTTTCTGGAACCATCATGTAGGAAGAAGAAACAACATCCGATGTTTCGGGTAACCTAAGTGTACCCATCTTCAAGCATAAAAAGATATGAATTGCTTGAGGAATTATAACAAATGTCAACCCCTAAATAATATTTTAATTAATTTGAAGGAGACATGTCGGCAATCCTTGGAGTTAATACAAAAACCTTTAGCTTACTTTTTATGTCTTCTTAATTTATTTAAAATGGGACGCCATGAATCACCAATATCAAGTCTGTCATCTCTATTTAAATTCTTCGGTCTCTTCTTAATTTCAATAGATTTTTTAACCATTCTTTTCCAATAATCATCTTCCTTTACGATAAGTTTGGCCTCATTAATGCACATTTGGTGTTTCGTGAAGTGGGAGTGTGTAATATCCTGAAAATACTTTAGATAAATCTAAATATTTTTGTCAAAAACTCTAGGGCAGCATTATAAAAATTGACTTTTATGACAGCAGCAACAATCTGATTTTTAAATTAAAAAAAGCAAACCCCATTGTGCCAAAAACAAACTTTTATTTATTGATCTCAAATCAGCTACAATAAAAATACCAGAGTGTCTGAATACAATTATTTTCTCACAATTGATGATCTAAATGGAAAGATAGATGAAAGATAAGAGCATGCAAACTGATTTGATTGAAATCTGCCCCCAGATACTGAAGCCCTAGTTGTACTTGTTTGTTGAACACCTATACCCCAAATGGTCACCGCAACTCCTAAATGGAATTGCCAAGCTTAGATATGAGGGATTTCATCCTCAATTCTCAATGCAAATGAGGGATTTCATCCTCTATTGCAGATGCAGAAGCAGAAACTACTTGTAGATAGAGAAGTGGTTGATAAATTTTGAAGATGTTGTAACAATAAACCCCAAATTTGCCTTTATAACTTCCAAGGCCTCTCCAAAGTTGGCACCCCCCTTTTAGAATTACATGCATGCTCAACAACAATAAAAAATTACTTTATTCTTCCTCCCATATGGGCGCCCCATCCTAAAAATAGGAATAAATAATATAAAATTGTTTTATCCTCTCTCCATCCTAAAAATAGGAATAAATAATATAAATTGTTTATCCTCTCTCCATCCTAAAAATAGGAATAAATAATATAAAATTGTTTTAATCCTCTCTCCATCCTAAAAATAGGATCTTGATGCTCATGCAACCCACTCTATCTTTGGTGCCCCATTCTTTATTTAATTATTAATCTAACTTTGGCACCCAATAATAGAAGTTCATCCTTCTATTATTATTTTATTCTATTTCTATTTTTTTGGATTAAAATATAATTCAAGTGTCCTTTTTCCAAATAAAATATAAAAATACCCTTGGACCACTTAAATTAATTTATTTTCCTCTTTTAATTTCCCCTTAGCCTACGGAAAATAATAAAAATAGGCTTTGGGTATTCAAATTAATTGATTCTAAAAAGGAGACATTACAGAGTGTTCGGCAATGGCGAGCTTTTCATACGTGAATTATGCAAGTCATTTGAATGTTCCTCGAGTCTTGTGTGGAGAGACCGCCACTGATCTCCCCAATATAGTGTTTGCCATAGAACAAGGAATGACGTAAACACCTTTTTGAGCTTTAGGATCTAAAGGGTCTTTGGCGAAGTCTAAGGATGTGCGGAGGGTGTTGTGAGGCTTGAAATTAGTCTCGCATGCTTCCCTCTCCCAACAATTTTGGCCAATTCTCTAATAATCCTTTTATGTAGGGGATGGTAATCCTTTTTCCGAGTTTCCATTATTTTCTCTTAGTCTTCTCATGTTTGCTTTATGGGACGCTCTTTCAATTTTCCATCGTTTATAACAATTTTCCATCAACACCTTAATGAGATGCTCTTTTTCTTGTGAAAGGCAATCAGGATCAGATATTCTAACAGCCCTATTTGCCGAGAGTAAGGAACAACAATCTTGTGGCAAGGATGGTGTAATATCCCTGATTTCTGAAACTGAAAATAGACTGAAATAACACAACAAATCTGAACTTCCACTTACAATAAAATACCCAAAATTGTCAGAATGAACAGCCAACTGAAAATTAATTTTTATTCCTCAAATATTCACTTTTCCACATACCCACAAGGCCAAAAATGGTGATTTGGGTGATTAGAATCAATTACAAGTGAAATCAGATTTTTCTAACCCTTGACTGATTTTATAAAAATAAAATAGGGCTGAAAACACCCAGAAAATACAGCAGTGAATATTAATTTATGTGTACCACAAATGAGGCTGGAAATGATGAAAATATCTTCTTTGAGGATGCCCAAACAGCTCCAAAAAGTTGCAGATCCAACAGCAACCAAAAACCCCCAAAATGAAGGCTCCCAATTCCCAAACTGGGTCGCTTGGGGTGTAGAAATGCCCAGAAATGTGCAGATTTGATTCCTTTACAAATTCTCCTGTTTGGCTGGTCCAAACACACATCAAACACCAACAACTCAGATCTGATTTATGCCCAGCTGATCCTTGGAGTGCAATCAGCCCAAATATGCCCAGATCTGAAAATACTTCTCCCAATCACTGACAAAAAAATGCAGCCCAATGATGAACCCCGGATGGATCCACCTCTCAAAACTGAGGAGTTTTCGTTCCTCAATCTCTGAAACTTTGGAGGTTTTCATCCCCAACGTTTCCTCTCCTTGAGGGTTTTCGTCCTTAGGAGATTTTGGATGCAAGCTCAAAGCTCAACATGCAAATTCAGATTTGTTTGACAAAAGTAACTGGAAAGGGCACAAATCCCCATAAAGGAGTCCCCAAGCTGGTCGCCCAAGTCTAAAGGGGTACTTTTTATGTTTTTAAGTTGTCTCCCCTTCATTAAGTCGATTTCTCCCCTTGGGAGATAAAGTACCACAAGTTACCTTTTGTTTTATATTATTAACACTAATAAAATAACTAAAGTGCTTTTAAAATATACTTTTGAATTTGCACTTTTAATTAATTTATTAGCGTATGTTTCCCTTCCTCACCATTCCTTGGCCATCGGGAAACATAATAGGCTAAGGACTTTCATCTCCGCTAAGCTTGAGAAGGGGACATTACAGATGGTGATGTGAGTCCGCTTGGAGATAAAGATCAGTGTGGGTCTTCTTTTTATAAACATTATGTGATAAAGTGCCATCAAATCTGTTTGAGATAAGAACATCAAGGAAGGCTAAATTGTCACCTTCTTCCTTTTCCATGGTAAATTGTATTTTCTCTTATTTCCCATTTAGATGTACAAGAAATTTATCAAGCTCCTCACTTCCATGGGACCATTTAACATTGGTATCATCAACAAACCTATCTCACCAATCAGGTTTGAGTGGGTATGAGTTAAGAGACTTAATCTCAAAAGTTTACATGAATAAATTCGCAATGATAGGAGACAAAGGAGATCCCATAGCCATGCCTTCAATTTGTTCATAAATGTCTCCTCTAAAGGTGAAGAATGTAGACCTTAAGCATAAAACCACTAGATCAATGGTTTGTGGGTCTATACAATTGCAAATGATACACATGCTTTCATTAAGAGGTCCCTTTGTAAACAAAGAAACCACATCAAAGCGAACTAAGATATCACCATCCTCGAACAATCTGATCTTGACTTTACAAACAAAGTGTTCATAGTTTTTGATAAAGGAAGAAGAATTCCCCACTAAATGTTTCAATTTCCCTGCAAAATATTTTGCGAGAGGATATGTAGGAGAGTTCCTTGTGTTGACAATAGGCCTAAGAGAGATGTCATCTTTGTGAATTTTCCGCACACCATAAATCTAGGGGTAATAGGGCTCGGGGTAAAAGCCAAAGCTTGTCCTTGTCGTTGATGGATAAGTTCTTAATAGCTTTGGTGACTTCATTAACCACTTTATTCAAGGGGTTCTTCAATATTTTTCATAACTCCCACTTGTGTTTAAGTGTTCCAGCATTTTAGTATCATAGTCTCATTTATCAAAAGCATCGTAGTGTTACCCTTTATGCAAGATTGTTTGTGAGCCTGAATGCTCTTGCATCTGTAGTTGTGTCGTCCACTATAGCACTTTTCTACTATACTTACAAGTCGAGCTTCCCAAGTATCACACAAATGAAAACCACCAAATCTTTCCACGTTGATTTTATTCCACTAACTCTTTACCATAGAGTCTTGTGTGCGGTCCAACATCCTACACTAGGGCTATGACAAATGAAAAACAAATTATGAACTACCATAAGAGAAATTTATTCTGAGTTTCGCATCAATTCTTCATATTTTCTATCATAAGAGAAATTTATGATGTATATGATACGTACATGCATTAGTAAAAGAGGCTTATAGAAAACAATAGTGTGAGCATTTCATTCATGATGTTTCAGACCACTCTAGTGGTCCATCCTCAAAATACAATGCTTGTGATATGCAAGAAGAATAAGAGCTCCTTATATAGATAACTATCGTCGAACACAAGATCCCTTAAACAATGGTCTCACCAGGAAAAAATATTAAATGCTATTAGCCATTAAAAAAATTTGAAACGCATTTAGCCGTTGCAAAATTGAATGTCATCAGCTTTTGATTTAATTTAAATAGCCATTACACGCTTTAATTATTGCACCAAGCTAAAAACCTGACATAAAAAAATTAACCAGTAACAATAAGGGCTCAATTTTTTAAGTGTGGGGTGCACTCTTTATCATGTTGATGATTGGTCTCCACTCATGGCAAAGGCCTAATCCCACATCTCTGTTAAGCTTCCTCCCATATTTGCTAATTTCCACAGCTTCTCTAAGACATCTTTTAAAATAATGATCTTCAACCACCACAATGTGTCCTCAATATTGATGTTATGTTTGGTTGAACAATAATGTTTCACTAGAGTAGATTGTTTGATCCTTTTGTACTAGGTAAGTATTTATTGTGCTGCCCAACCCTTATAGCAATGGATCTACTCTCTCCCCAACATATGGTACCCCACATGAGTAATCAATCTATACATCCCACTTTTTGATTTAGGTTCCAGTTTATCCTTCATTGATCTCAACATATTTCTTAACTTGTTATTGGTAATGAAAATAGAATTAATATATTGACATGTCAAAATTAGTGTAATCTTATGGGAGATGCCATCTATGTATGGAAGTAATGTTTTGTCTTGATTAACCTCTGCTAGACAAAATGCTCTAGTGAACTGTTTTACTTTGTACCCAATCTTCTTAAACACTTCTCTCAAATAATTAAGCTCTTGCTCAAGAAGTTTTTTGTCTAATATCCTAGATGCTTTGGCGGTTAAGGGTCCTTAACACCCCTACTTTTTGGGCAGTGTGGTGATGAAAGCAAGCATGTAGATGAAGATCAGCATGTGTACTTTTTTTTAAATGGAGATGCCACCTATATGTGGAAGGAATGCTTGGGAGCTTTTGATGCATTCTCCTCCTCAAGTTGTGCCTTGATTAACCTCTATGGCAGTTAAGAGTCCTAAGCACCCCTACTTTTTGGGCAGTGTAGTGATGAAAGCAAGCATGTAGATGAAGATCAGAGTGTGTACTTTTTTAAATGGAGATGCCACCTATATGCGGAAGGAATGCTTGGGGAGCTTTGATGCATTCTCCCTCCTCAAGCTGTGCCTTGATTAACCTCTAGTAGACGAATGCTATAGTGATCTGCTTTCCTTTTTACCCAATCTTCTTAAACACCTCTCTCACATAATTAAGCTTTTGCTCAAGATGTTACTTGTCAGATATCGTAGATGCTTTGTTGCAGTGAAAGCATGTAGATAGAGATCAGTGTGTGTGCTTTTTTGAATAATTTCCAAGCTAGCGAGTGATTACCATTTCTTGAAATAAGGACATCCAAGAACAGTAACCTCCCCACACAGTCTATCTCCTTCATGAACTTAATGCAATCAAAGAGGTTGTTGATGTGAGTGTCGAATTCTTCCAATTTGTCCAGCTCGTGTTGTCAATCGGCATTGGTATCATCAGCATATTTTTTCCGCCAGCCAGGCTTGAGTGAGAAGGATTGTAGAGCCTTTTCTTCAAAGTGCTCCATAAATGAATAGACTACCACCAGTGAAAGGGGAGATCCCATTGCAACCCCTCCATCTGCTTTTATACCACTCCTCTGAAAGTGAAGAAAGCCCTTTTGACAGAGTTGTTTTCCAGAAGGCCTTTTCACTAATATCATGGACCATGGAAGCTTGAGATAATTAAGGTATATACATATTTTGATATACACAATTATGTATGCACATGTGTAAATAAATGCCCTTTTAGTTAATAAAATGTGTACATATAAATTTGAATACAATGAATGGTATTTAACAATGAAATATTGTTTTTACAATTGAGAACTTCAGGACCAATGATGCTCGCATTTCTTAAACTCAAAATTTTTAGCCGAGAGTTTATGGGAAGAATCTATCTTCACTAGTAGAACTGATACTAGCTAAGCTGTCAGTCAAGCTCCTCAAGCATATTCAAGGCATCCCATACCATGCCTATGGGAATCATTACCAATGTTATTTGTGCTACACATGTATATTGGATATAAAATCCTTTAGTTTTATGGAACTGTCTATCAACAAGGACAAGAAATTGTTTCAGGGCAATTCTTAAACAACATATTAAAAATATAAAAACTTAATTCACAGATTGACTTAGATTATATTGGCTGATGGTAGTCAAGAATTCAAAAGCTTTATATCTTGTTAAATGAAAACCTAATTTCATTGCCTAAACATAAAAAATAAGGACTAAACAGAAAATGTCAGATGAAAATTCAGTTCGCGATTTCTAGTGAAGTTTTACCAAATTAAATAGCATAGTGCGGCATGTAAGATTAGAGTTGCTTGATCCTGATAATAGAGGAGAATCAATTGATCAAGAACAACGAAGAAATAATCAACATGCCTAGTGCCAACTACATCCAGAATCAAGAAGTCAAGGAAAGTTGAAGCTTGGGATAGATCTTTCATTTAACATGTAGAAGAACATCCAAACACTACAGAAACTATTTCAAATAGACATGCCAAGTTATGTAAGCTGGACCACATATAAGAGAAGCACCAAATAAAGATTAAGAGATATGAGATAAAAACTATCCTGAACTCTTTAATATTATATTTAAATTTGATCTATAGGCTTCTACTTTATCTCAAGTATTTCAAAATGATCTTAGAAAAAGTTTTCCGCCACCACTTTCAGGACATTCTTTCCAAAATGTCCCTCTCCGATTCATTGGTTAGGCCCATGGTTTTGTATGGTTCAGAAATTTGGGGTCCCTCTCTTTTGGACTCAGATTGGGCTACTATTGAGCATGTTCAGATCCTCATGCTCAGACGTATTATCAGGTGTAAAGAATTTGTTCCTCACAACATTATTCTTGCTGAGTTTGGGGCTTGCCCTTTTCGATTGGAGACCATCTTCAGCCTTGTGTTGTTGCACCGTATCCGAATGTTTTCTGGCTCTTCTGTTGATAGGGACAAGTACATTTACCTTGCCTACTGCTCCTCTAGAGCTATTGCATCCTCTGATCATAGTGGTCGATCTCGCTGCTGGTATGCCTGTGTTTCACGCCTTTTTGAGTCTATTGGCATCTAGATGGACCGTCTCCCACCCTTCAGGTATTCTCTGGATGCCCTTGCCCATCTCCTACCAAACCAACAGACCTTCATAGGATAATCAGAGATGATATCTACAGACAATTCATTCAGCACACCTAGACCAACCCCTCAAGGGGGTTACGTCCAAAGATGTCATTCTATGCAGCACACTTTCTTGAGATCCATGATGGGGTCATTATCAGACCCATGTACATCTCCCGGCATTGGTTACAGTCCTTCGTATCTCTCTGGGTCAGTTTAGAGTGGGCTCACATCGACTTCGTGTGGAGACTGATCATCACTTAGACCGCTCGGAGCGGACTTGCCTGCTTTGCTCTCTCTCGGGAGGTTGAAACTGAAGAACACTTCATTTTCTCGGTGTCCTCTCTACTATGAGATTCGTGGGAGATTCCATTGCCTGTTCCATGAGCTTCCTTCCTTCACAACTTTCTTCAGATACTATGATCAGAGATGTCTTGCTCTCTACCTTCAGGAGGCCCTCAGGCTTCGGGACAGGCTCCTCCACCCTCCCCTCCAATGGATGAATACTAGACTGATCACTTCTTTCTTCCCGGTGCTCTCCCCGGTGAGGGGTATCAGCGCTTTGCACTGAACACGATCTAGACCCCACTCAAATTTGTCGTGTCTCGGACTCCATTTCTCCCACCCGAGGCTCCCTACCTCAGGCACGTCTCGGGGCCCCTCCACATAGACAGTGATCTACCAGGCCTACAGAGAGGCACCGCCTTCCTCCCGGACACCGGCTTCCCAAGCATTCTACAGTCTCAAACTCATGGTCGGCATCGGCACATCACGAGATACTACCATCCGGGCTCGAGTTTTAGGTGATGTTGTTGGGGGTGTTGCTCCTTCCGCTCCCCCACACCATCGCCTTATTCTCGCTTTTCCTCTGGTTTCTCGGCCTTTGCTGCTTCCTTCTCCTCCTCTTCTCCTCTCATTGTATTTCGGGCGACCCATTTGGGTCCTCTTGTTGGGTTTGTTTGCTTTGTACTCTGCAGTCCCATTGACCTAATTTTGTGGTCATGCATTGGACATTAATATTATTATCTTATCTTATCTACGAAGTGTCACCTTTAACTTTTCCAAATTTTCAGATGGACAAACTTTATGCATGCATTTGTAATTTCTAATTGCCTTTCTATTCTGGGTGGGAGATGCTTTATGCACTCTCATTGTTGTGTTTGCTGGCTTTACTTTCCATCCGATTACCCTACTTTGGACATTCATGGACATTAATATCAAATCGCTTCCATTAGGATCTATGGCATCCTATGTCTAGGCTTCCTCCTTACAAGTATTGAATCTAGAATTAGAGAGTCTTGCATTAATTTTCTGGTCTTTGATTTGAATCTCAGCCATTGGCAGGCACAAACTCTGCTAAATGCTACAGTTACAGCAAACAGTGCAGAACTCCTCATGGACCCCAAGAAAGCTCAAAAGTTTATCACTGAAGTGTATCACAAAGGTAATGCTTCTAGTAGCGCCCTTTTAGCTGGATGTTCTGTTGATTATTGATGTTTATGAACAAATCGATCATTGGCATCATCCTCTAGACATATCAGAACTCACCGGCAACGAAACTCCAAATTCCTGAAAAGAAATGTCAGTTAGGCAGCCACTATAAGCTACCCAGGTTTCTTCAGAACCCATACTGCACCCTACATTAAGACCCAACCGGGCACCACATACATGTAGTCTGCCCCTATATTAGTCTCAAGAGACTTCCTCACAAGACATAGCAGAAGATCAAGAAAATGCTCACAAATTTCATTAAGGGAAACCTCAAAAGGACCCATGTAAGTTTTCTGAACCAAATTCCAGTTGTTCAAAAGCACATAATCACATATTCTAGAAATAGCCTGTTAGATTCCTATCACAAATCTTATCTATATTAGACTACAGCCAAATAGAAGGAAGGCTCAATGAATGCCTACAATATGTAACTGCACCTCAAAGGCAATGGCAAAAAGATTGATCCCACGTAGCTTTTCATGCATCAGCAATGTTGAAATACATCACTCTTCATGCATTAAAAATGTCAAAATCCAGATTGACTGGAAGATGCTTGGTTTAAAGCTTGGAGGTAAGATGGCTGTGCTTATATTTCTATATCTACCATGTGAGATCAATAAAATAAATTCTAGTTCAATATTGTCTTTGTTGGAGTTGTTTGTTCACACTGGATCTTGTTCATCCAGATATTATCTAGCCTAAGTGTTGATTCACACTACAACTCTTGAGTTAAGCTTTAATTGGGAGTTCGTTTGATTATTGTTGGGGTAAAACTAATTGTGCACAACAATTTGTTAAGTGCTCAATTATATTTTATTCTCCTATTTTTGAGATGATCACAACAATCATTTAGTTGTAGTGTAACCACCTCATAGGCCTATTTAATAGGCACTCCCACCTTGTACAAGATAGCGGATTGTGAATATTGTGGAGGCAGTTTCCAAATATTGTCTCTGATTGAGTGCCGTAATCTGCAATTTCTGTGTGTGCAATGTTTGTTGTGCACAGTTCATGTTGTGGTAATGGTGGTGCTGAATGTTCCTGACATGAGAATTTTTATTACTCTGATATGGTATCAGAGCTGTCTTCAGCCGCCATTTCTCGGCTTTACTTTGTTGTGTGCAGACATTCTTGAGGAGCTACAGGCAGTGAGAACTTTGCATTCAAATTGCAAGAAAAAATTTACATTTCAAGAAAGAAATTGCTGAAGAGTTGCAGTGTTTCCAACTCACCTAGGCAAGCTGTACTTCACAACTCAGACTGGAGCTGCATCGCGAGTTGGTCTCCAGATGTTGACTCGCCTCCTTTCCTAGATCAAACACCATAAACCTTGCTCACCAACTCTATTCTCCAAATCGGTGGATGAAACAAAGCAACTCTCAGCTCGAACGATCCTGAATCATCTCTCTATGGCAATGGATTAATACATTCTCTAACTCAATGCACGGCACTTCCCTAGATGAAGTGATCAAGACCCTTACACTTGGCTCAGATCTGCTCAGTGCATTGATAAGTCTATCAAATCCGACTCTCAAGCATCTCTCCTAGTCACGGCACATTTAGCTCTTCCCATGAGCTCTTCTCCTTGACCCCCAATTCCGACTCCAACAACTCCACACCACTCTTGATACAATTTATGAATCTGCTTGGCTTAGTGTCCAAGGGTCAACTCTACAACACAAATCAATTGGCAAGTTATCTCCCTACCAACTCATTAACATCACAACTAAGCCTCCACAAGTGGCACTAATTATACGACCTCACGCCCGCTTTATCAACATAGATTTTTGGTTTGCTTCCAACTAGAGCCCTGTCTCGGCAAATTCACTATCCAACTTGAGGCAAAACAAGACAACTCAAGCTCTACTTGTTTTTATTTCTCTAACAACCATGAAATAGCCCTGAACCGGCATTTTCACTTATCTCAATTTGATTTTATCAACCATTCGACAAGCTCAACATTCGATTTGGCAAAGGTCTTGCATCCGCGACTCTAATGTGTTAGGCTAGTTCCTCTCAAAGTTCAACAAATTGGATAAGCTCCTCAAAACATTCAACCCACTCTTCACACTAGAATGAGCTCCAAACAATTTGGTTGTGTTTACCTCCATCACGGCCCGCAATATTTGCATGAGAATTGGGATTTGCATTGAATTGCCGTCCACATTGGATTTCCAACAGTTGACTCACAGTCTAGACTCCTTCCCATGAAGCCATAGTTGTTACTACCAAATTGCCTCAAAATTGCCACAACACCACGCCCACGACCTTTCCAAAGACAAAAAGGTGTGATTTTAATTATAAAAGTTGTTTTATCAAAAGTCTAAATGGATATTTAATCATCTATATATTCAAAGTGCTTCACAACACAATTGGTGACCATCTCTTATAAAGACTTTCAACTGCTAGAGGTTTAGGGATCAAAACCCTTAGACCTATCTTTTGGTCAAAAGTTTTAGTCTAGAATGTTTTTAAAAACAATAGTGGGAAATATTATAAAGTGTAAGGTGGTGACAGTTATAAAGTGGCAAATTTCTTTTTAGTGGAGGACCTTTATAATAAAAGGGAGCATTTTTTCTCGAAAAAGTGAAATTGTAAAGAGGAGAAAATATTTTAAAGGAGACAATTTATCTTTTGTGAAGGGCATTATTTATGAGACCATAACATGTAAAAGGGATTTTGTGTTAAAAAGGAGGCAGGCTTTTATTATTTTTATGAGAACAATTATATTTTACAAACGAGGAGAAGATTTTAAAGGGTGAGGTCCAGTCTAACAGTGCAAGCAAACACTCACAAGGAAAACTTTATACTTGTTTACTCTTTCTTGCTTCCTCTTTGCTTATCCCACATTTGCTCCTACTATTTTTTTGCCTCCGATCATGGCTTCCTACATTGATCGTGTTTCCCTCCAATCTGAAAATAAGACATTTTTCTCTTAAATTTGTGCCCTTTAGGAGGACTTGGTCAAATTTGTGGAAGAGAATAGAAAACTCAAGAGGCAAAATTCTCTTATACATTTTCTCTTGCATAGTAAGGATGATCTCATTCGATCCCTACAACAAACAATTACAAGTCTGCTGCATCCCTCTACTATTGTGGACATTTACAAACTTGCTCCTAGTCCACTTGCAAGACATGAGCCTACTCCTGCTCCTAATGCACCTATTGCAGATTTTACTAGTAAGCATGTTTCACTTATTGCTACACCTCCTCCCAAGTTTGTGTCTATTGCTGCACATTCTCCTAATCCCACTTTTGCTCTTGCTCACCTAGTTGGATCCTTTGAGAAGCATACTTCTGGTTTTGTTCTCGCATGCCTGCTCCATGGGATTTTATGGTAGAGGTATTGGTAGACATTCACAAGGTATTGCTTTTCCTATTAAGCTTGTTAAGTGGTGATCTCGCCACCACATTGGTTTTGATGCAAATAATTCATTCAGATCACTAGATGATAAAGCTTCTATTTTGTTTGTTCAACTCTACATGAGGATCAAGAGGTACACATGAGTTATGTTACTCCCTCACCAAGCCCGAGAACCCTAAGATTTCAAATGTCGACATGATCAACTCCGACACACATTCAAATGTTTCCTTGCATGCTCTAATTGTGCAATTTGCACCAAATCATATGCAAGCATCCTCCTCAACCATCTCGTGTTCATTTGGGATGGATCTTTGATCACTTGTGGTTGCAACACGAGCATTCATTGAGAGGGCACTACAGTCATGTCTCGTCCACCATTCAACTTCTTGTACGCATCACTCATGCATTGTAATGGCCCTTGTTATTTGAACAATTTTCTTTGGCAATTGTAGAGCAACTCTCATGTTTAAGATGGCGTCCCTAGAGATTGACAACATTTTGAAGTTTTTATGCGTCACTTGGTGATATTATTTGTATGGGACCATTTTGTAGCCACTCTAAGTCTACAAAGCCATGGAGTTTTTTCATGCGGTTGTTAGTGCATATTTTTCAAGAGGAACCCAAATATGCAGTTAAAACCTGCATACGATGAAGTCCATACATGGTAAAAGTTTGGGATCTATTTGATATGATGTGTTTTTACAAGATTTGCCTTATACAAGTGAGAATTACATGGATTGGGCATATTTCATATCCAAATTTGGAGCATACCTCCCCAATTTGAGGCTTATAAGTCCCTAACGCCTTCAGGGACTAATTGAGGAGATTTTCTCCCCCAACTTTTCCTTCTCTTGGAGGTGCATCTTGTGAACTTGAACGTTCACCTATTTGTTCCACCTTGTGTGGCCAATTTCCTTCCATTAAAAAAGGTCGGAGACTACAAACCAGTGTTGCTGAGAGACGCGTCTCCCGTCACTTGGGACACATTTTGGGTACAGACACGCGAGAGATGCGTACGGAGACGCCTCCCATACGCGGGAACTTTTGTTCAACGTCTCCCCGCGTTTCTTGTTGAAAAAAAACGCGTCTCTGTCTAAAAACCCTAAAAACATTGTCCAAAACCCTAAAACGCGGCATTTTTCTCGTTAAATACGTTGTACAGGCATGTTTCAGTGATTCATTCGCTGCCAAGTCTGCATTTGCGATTTGAGGACTGCATTCACCATTGAAAGAGGTCTGCCATTAAAGGAGGTCGATTTAGTGTTGTTGCTGAAGCCAGGTATTTATCTATGCTCTGCAAAATTAATATTTTAATATTTGTTTAGTGCTAAACACTGCTGTCGTTGCCACCTTTATACCTGCATTTTTTAATGGCGAAGCCCTCTGCCGAACCCTACTACAGCTCATGTCGCGTAGCCCTGCCCCTTCGCGTCCAAAATTTTACATGATCGCAGTTTTTAAGTTTTAAGTTTTTTAAATTTATAAGTTTATCTTTTTCTTTTTTTACTTTTAAATTTTAGCTTTGTCTTATACGGTTATAAATTTTAATTTTTACTTTAATCTTTTAGACTTTACTTTTAGATATAATTTTCTATTTTTTAATCATGATATGAATATTGAATTCGTATTTTTTAATATCACTTTTAATGTTTTACCTTTTTAATTGTCTTTTAGTTTTAAATTTTATCTTTATGTTTTTTAATTTTAATTCTTACTTTTTAACTTTGATGTATTCATATTTTTTAATATTACTTTTAAATTCTAACTTTTTAGCTTTTTAATGTTTTTAACTTTATTTGTATAAATCGTATATTTAGATTTAGACTATAATAATTAAAAGTTTTATTGTTTTAATGTTTAAAGTTTAAATTTTAATTATATAATTTTTTTATCTTTTATATATTTTTAAATAATAAATAATAAATTGATATATTTAATTTTTTAAATAATTTAAAGTTTATTTTTTTAATTTAAAATATTATTTCAATTCGATTTCTAATTTTTTTATTTTGTTTTCATTCAAGATGTCAGGGGGAGGAAAGAAGGACTTAAACCACTTTGGAATTACTGCAACCGCGTTCGTAAAGGGACTGGCGGTACTGCAGATATCACCTGTAATATTTGTGGGAAGTGCTTTCAAGGCACTTACACAAGAGTGAAGGCCCATTTTTTTCGTATACCAGGGAAAGGGGTTGATCCTTGTATGAATGAAGTAGAGCGGTATGAAGCTATGAGGGCGCAAGAACGTGCTGAAGGAAAAGTGACTTCCTTAAGCTCTCACGCTTCGACCACAGATCGCACGCAAAGTCATCCTATCAGAGGTTTCGGGCCAGAAACAGAATCAGAGATAGGTGTCTTCTGGACATGTCACAGAGGGTGAGGGGTCTTCTCGTAAGAGACTACACATGGGTGGTTCAAGCCCCATTGGAAACATGTTCGATGTGCAAGGTCGAGATGCAGTTGATGCAACGATTGCACAATTTTTCTATGTGAATGGAATACCATTCAATGTTGCTCGCTCACCCTATTATGAGGAGATGGTTCGTGCAATCAACAAAGGGCCAACAAGGTTATAAACCACTTGGATATGAGAAGCTTCGCACGACTCTTATTGACAAAGAGAAAACAAGGATAGAGCAACAAATCGCACTAGTCAAAAGAGTGTGGTCTACAGAAGGATGCAACATAGTGATGGACGGTTGGATTGATACTAGAAACCGTCCACTTTTGAACATTATGGTAACTTGCTCTAAAGGCCCTTATTTTTTGAAGGCAATCGATTGTTCGGTCAAGAGAAAAATGCAGAGTTCCTTGAGAAGCAACTATGTGATGCAATCGAGGAGGTGGGGGCATCACATGTTGTCCAAGTTATTACAGACGTTGCCCCGGTCTGCAAAGCAACTGGTTTGTTGGTACAAAAAAATACAAACATGTATTTTGGACACCATGTTGTGTGCATGCATTGAACAATGCACTCAAAGACATTGGTAGGTTTCAGTGGATATCTGAGCTTATTGAAAAGGGTAGAAAAATACAAATGTTCATTTGCAATCATCACCAAACACAAGCTATTTATCGAGATATGCGAAGGTTGAGCTTCTCAAACCTGCAGACACACGATTTGCATCTTTCTTCATACTTCTTGATCGCCTTTATGCTTGTCAAAGGGGCCTTATGTTCTACTGTTGTTAGTGATGCATGGGCAGCTTGGAGACAATCTACATCAGAGACTGCAGTTGAGGTGAGGAAGATGGTCCTTGATGAGCTTTTTTGGGCTGATGTGAAATTTGTTGTTGACTTCATTCAACCCATTTGTGAGGTAATCCGCTTTGTTGATTCAGACAAGCCATGTTTGGGTGAAGTTTATGAAGAAATTGACTCTATGTGCGAAAAAATAAGAAAAATCACAGATTCAAAGGATCCTTCTTTATATCCTTTGATTAAGGAAAAGGTACATGGAAGATGGAATAAGCTTAACACACCTCTACATTGTGCTGCTTATGCCTTAAATCCAAAGTGGTATGATATAGAAGTCACCAATAAAAGGGCTCCATATGAGGACAGGAAGTGATGAAAGAATTTTGGGTTGCAGTGAAAAAGATTTATGGTCGAGGAGAGGAAGCTTCTACTATCAGACTCAGTGGAATATGTTTTCACGTGGTCGTGGTCAATTTTCTACAATGGAAGCTCTCTATGATATGCGTGCGAAGAAGGACCCAATAGAGTGGTGGTGGAACCATGGCAATGAAGCACCTGAATTGCAATCGTTTGCAATAAGATTACTCTCACAAGTAGCTAGTTCTTCATCTTGTGAGAGGAATTGGAGTACTTATGGTTTCATTCATTCATTGAAGAGGAACCGACTAGGGTCAAAGAAGGCAGAGAACCTAGTCTACATTCATAGCACACTTCGTCTTCTTACTCGTGTAGACCCAGGGTATAAAGAAGGTCCTTCAACAAAATGGGACCAAATTCCACTTGATGCAGCAAAAGAGATGTAGAGGATGATGTGCTTGAGGCAAATGGCCTCAATGATTTGCCCCTTGTTATATTGCCTGCAGAGGAGCCACAACTTGAGAGTGATGAGTATCTTGAGAGCATCTTAGCAGAGGATCTAGAGGACATAATTAATGTGACAATTGACCCCTTTGTATCAGATGAGATATGATTCCGGTTCACATTAGTGATTTTTGTTTTTAGTCTATGTTTGTCAGCATTTTGGTGTTATAATGTACTCTTTCCTCAATATGTGAGATATCAAATATCAATATAATATCTCATCTTTTGTCGACATTTGATTTCCTTACTTCAAAAAAGTATAGTTATTTTTAAATTTATGTATTTTAATTCTAAATAAATTAATAATATATATATATATATATATATATATATATATATTACCGTCTCCCGCACTCCATCTCCTAAATTTCTGAAAAATGGTGTACCCGCATCCCGCCTTCACGTACTCCGCATCCGCACCCATACCTGTCTCCCGGCAACTATGCTACAAACAAATAGAGACACACAGTAGTAACTTTGGCCTTTGTTATAAGAAATACCATCTTTCAAAAGGAGAAAAGACATCTTTCCACTAGCATTCAACAACTTGTTACACTAGCTGAACTTACAAAGAAGATTTGAGATTTTTCTTCTAGGAATGAATAAGATAGTTCTTCACATCCTTGACCAACCGATATTGATTCACCCCCAACATGAAGATTGCATCATGCTCATACATGTAGGGGCTGCCAAAGACTATGCCACAAACATCCATAGTACTACATCCACAACAACATTGTCAATGAAATGTTCATTTATACCAAACTTGACATAACAATGCTTGGAAACCTTAATTTTTGCTCCTTGCTTCACCCAACCTAGTGTACAAGGATCAAGATGATTGCACACTTCCAACCCAAGTCTATCTACCATTTGTCTACCAATTAAATTTGCTTGAGTGCATAAATCAAAAAAAGCATCTACCTTTTTCTTCTTAATCTGAACTTTGACATGGAAAAGCTGAAAAGGATCATCTTTTTGTTGAGCATCTTTTCATTGGAATTGCCCAAACATACCTTCCCTTGAAGGGAGGTGAGACACTTTCTCTCTTCTCCATCTTGGCTGCACCCATCCTCTTTTTCTAGAACCAAGGCTTCCTTTTTCTTCGTGTTCCTAAAGGATACAATTTTGGATTCGACTAGCAACAAGTCTCCTCCATATGACCATTAACATCACAATGCCCACAATGCTTTACACATTCTTTGTTAGAAACAAAAATAGTATTCAACTCACCTTCCCTATCATCATCTATAATGGGAGAAAACACTTGTCTTCATCCATCTCAAGATAATGAGCTTGAGAACAAGCCTCATCAAGATCTTTGGGCTTAGCTAGCAACACCGGCCTCCTCAAGTGACTATGCAATCCCCCAACATACTTCATCAAGATGTCACGATCAAAGGTGTCTTGACCTATTTGCACCGCCATCTTGTGAAACACACTAGTATAATCCTACACACTTTGTCCTTGTTGACTAAGATACTGCCAAACAATAGATCTTTCCTCTTCATAGCAAATAGGATAGAATTGCTTCTTAATCAAAACTTTAAATTCCTCCCACTTACTAAGGGGTGGTAGCTTCTTCATAACCAAAGAATGAACATAACTCTCAAACCAAGTTAATGCATGTTTAGATAACTTTAACCTTGCAAAGGAGATTGTTGACATTCATTAATTTGATGTAAATTGAAGTATACCTCAAGTTGAGCTAGCCAATGGTCTAGCTTCTCTGCATTCACCTCTCCATCATATGGCTGAATTTCAATCTTTGCCTCAACCTTGAATGGAGGTGGAGCTTGGTTGGTACATGGTGGTTCTTCTATCCTCTCATGCTCGGGAGCATCCTTCTCATTTGCTTTTAGTGCCTCCATCGAAACATCAAGTTTCTCCATGAGAGTCTCCATGAAGGACTCCAACCTATCAAGCTTCTTCAATGAAAGAGAAATACTTGCAACATCCTCCTCCAATTTATCGAACCATTCTTCAACTATGTTTGGGTCTCCTCATCAAAAAAAGGAGCCATTCTTCTCACTTCTTTCTTCAACTTCTTAGTGAAGATATCTTCTTGCAAGGGAACCAAGTCACCTTCCTCAAGCACTTGTTGCTCATGTAATGGGCATAAACTGCAAACACAAGTCACACAAAACCATATGCTACAGTGGAGTACAATCTAACACAACTTGCAAAATGTGTTAGAAATCCTTCTACAGCAAAAAGGAAAACCTGCTCTAATACCAATCCAATCCATAAACCAGGTTTATATTCTACACTAGCCTTCGCCAATACGAACCCTATGAATCCTGCCTTACAAAGTGACTATAAAATAGCTTCAGTTGCATGCAAAACAAAGCTATGAAGAGCTGGAAATGAATGTGCACAATATTAAACATACACATGAGAAGTAAGAAATGTTGCAAGTACACATGAACACAAGATTTATCCTAGAGAAACCCAAGAAGGGAAAAACTCCAGTGGGTGAGGCAACTGCACTCCCCTTTCACTATGTAATTCACCAAAATGTACAAGTTACTACCATTAAAGGCTTTTATGGACAGAACTTCACTCTCTCTCTCTCTCCAAGCTTGCACAAGATTCTTTAGCACCTTTCAGACACTTCTCTAACAACACTCAAGAACAATCACTCACTACTAGCAAAGTCACAATTAGAAAATGGACCAAGACTCCAACTTGTTACATTTGCAATGGAATATAATTCCATAACTCCTTTGAGATTCCTGTTGCCCCCTGACATCCATCAGACTTATACTTATTCCCTCTGCCTCAAGAAATTGCCAAGAAGTCCAAGGAATAGATTGCAAAACATTTGCAACCATTTCAATTCCATGTGTTTATCTACTATAGGTAAAATCATCAGTTTCCGCGGACCAGTGGTTACGTAACCACTGATAACGCTTGCACAACCACTACTTTGCTTCCATGGGCATTGTTGTAACTTTTAGAGGTCATAACATTTGCATGCAAACTCAAAATTAAATGTGCTTTATTGGAAAGTGTGTATTTTTCAGGAGGAAGACAAATATTCAGTCCAAACCTGCGTATGATGAAGTCCATACACAGTAAAAGCCTAGGAACTATCTAATATGATGTGCTTTTACAAGTACTACCTTATACAAGTGCTACAAGTGAGAATTACATGAATTGGGCACATTTCATATAGAAATTTGGATCAAGAGCTACTCGTCATATGACAAGGCAAAAAGATTGGTTCCCCAATCTAGATCATACACCATACCGTGGCAAGGTATCTTTGGCGATAATTCTTATTATCATATCCAAGGCATAGGTAATGTTTATTGCCACTTGGCCAGCATGCATGTAAAATCACTAAATTATTGTATTTTCCTGGACTAGGAATTTCTTGTCTATAAACAAATTGCTTGATCACAACCTTAAGATTGAAATTAATTGCCGAAAAGGCCAAAATATGTCTCGTTCGAGACAAGTCTAAAAGCTCGAAAATTGTTGCACAAGATTTTGGAGTAAGCAAAATGTTCCAACTTGATATTCGCCACAGAGATAATTAAGATCTAGTGGTGCAAGATTCACACTATGTAAATATTTGGCATAGAAAATATGGACATCTTAGTGTCAGTTATTTAGTTGCACTCAGCAAGCTCAAAATGGTGAGTCTTTCCCTCACTCAAAAAGACTGTTGACCTCTGAACTAATTTTTTAGCCGAAAACAACATAGCCATATGGTACAAGTACATATCAGCCATTTGGTCCATTGGATCCAGTGCACGCCGATATGTGCAGTCCCATGAATCTATGTGTCAGTGGCTTCGTGTATGTTAATTGAAGACAAAGGATCAAGTCTTCCAACACTTCAAAGAATTCTAAGCTTGTGTGGAACGACAAGCTAGTCATCGCATTCATGTCCTTTGTTCAGATCGGGGAAGGTGGGAATTGGGGAGGTGAAATTCAGCAACATAGAGCTCTCAACATCTCTAAAGAAGCATCATATATGCCAACAATTTCCTGCCCCCTACACACCACAACAAAATGGTGTTGTAGAAAAGTGGAATCATACCATCATGAAGATGGTGAACATTATTATGGTTCAACACTCAAGCTTGGATCAATTATACTGGTCAAAATCTATTCAAATTGTAATTTACTTGCCAAACTGTGCACCCACCAAAACTCTCGATGGTATCACACCACAAGAAGCGTGGCTTGGGTTTAAACCTTCTATTTCTCATCTTCATATTATTTTACCGTAAAGCACATATGCATGTTCCTAAAAAAGAAGAGAAAAACTAGATAAGAAATCCTTGGCATGCATTTTCCTTGGCTATAGTGAACAATCAAAGGCCTACAAACTCATGGATCCAAAAACCAAGAAAGTACACAAACAAAGATGTATTTGGTGAGAAGGGTGAGTCCAGTCCACCCTTTGTGAAATCACATGATATAAACATTGATCTGGTAAAGGCATTGATGATGATGAAGATATTGATGATGGTGGTAATAACGGGGATAATGTTGATGATCAGCCAAGTCCTCTAGCTCCAACATCCACAAATATTGCACAACCCATACCCAAGTTGTATACCAATAGTATTTGAGACAATAGATTGGATGGTCCCAAACACTTCCACTTCAGGACCAAGGACTTGTAACATGGCTCGTGGTTGCAGAATATTTTTAGCCCTCAACAATTCATGAAGCATTGGAGTCAAAACCTTGGAAGGATGCCATGGATGCCGAGTATCAAGCACTCATGAAGAATAATACATGGCAACTTGTTGATCTTCCAATAGGGAATAAAACTACTAGTTGCAAGTGGATATTCAAGACCAATTAAAAGCAAATGGAAGCATGACAAGTGCATGGCAAGACTTGTAGCAAAGGGCTACCAACAAAAATAAGGTGCTGCCTATGAGGAGAATTTTGCTCTCACAACAAAGATAAAGTCTATCAAAATGGTCTTTACTAGGCTGCATAGTTTGAATGGAAAGTCCATCAAATGGATGTGAAAATTGCTTCCTAAATGGAGATCTGTAAGAGGAAATCTACATGACCTAACCAAAGGGGAGTTTTGTTACACCTAGTCAAGAACAAAAGGTGTGTCAACTTATCAAGTCTTTGTATAGTCTTCAGCAGGCTCCTCGAGCCAGGTACATTTAGATTGATGAGCATCTCGAGCAGCATGGGTTCCAATGGTGTCCAAATGAATTAAATCTCTACCTCAAAGAACAAGGGCAGTGGAGGTAATTCTCATCGTGTATGTTGATCTAATCATCACTAGCAACTCAATGAAGGTGATTGAGTCCCTAAAGAATGATCTAAAGTGAATGTTTGACATGAAAGATCTCGGACCTTTGCACTACTTTCTTGGATTAGAGGTATGGCAAAAGGCACATCTTTGTGTCTCACATGAAGCATACTAAGCCTATGCTCGAGAAATTATGGATTCTAAGCCTTCTACAACACCCACGGAGACAAGAGTTCTACCGTCTCATCTTGATCCATCTCTGTAGGTAACTACCACTCCTTATCGCCAATTGATAAAGTCTCATTTATTTAACATACACTCAACTCAATATCAACTATGTTGTTAGCCATCTTTCACTATTCATGCAAGGACCAAAAACGAGTTGTTGGAAAGTAGCAAAGCGAATATTGAGATATATTCGGGCTCTATAGAATATGACCTCAAATACAAGAAGAAAGATCAATTCTTCTTGATAAGATACATGGACTCAGATCATGGAGGTTCAATTGATGATTGGAAATTCACTTTAGGATTTGTTTTCTTTTTGGGATCATGTCTTGTCTCATGGGAGAACAAGAAGCATAACATTGTTTCTAGATCAAACACTAAGGCAGAATATTGTGCAATAGGAGTTGTCTACAAAGCAATATGGCTATATCGCATACTTGCAGGTCTGGGAGTGCACATAAACAATCAACAATCATGTACTGTGACAATCAGTGTGTTATAAAACTTATTCACAATTCAGATTTCCATGAGTGCACATAACACATTGAGGCCCAATGCCATTTCACATGTGACCATGTTCAACAACACAACATTCAGCTTTGGTTTTTCCCCACTCGATTAGTGTGAAGGTGTCTTCACCAAATCACTTGCACGTGAGAAATTTGAGGCATTCTGAAATTATCTCTTGTACACTTTAACACTGATGAAATAAGGGTGGGAATGTCGTGAACACTAGGTTAATTACATCGTAGTAATATATTCATGAAAACTAATCTTAGTGGTTGAGTTGTTATGAACCAACGTCAACTAGATTGGGTTTGTTGGGATGGTGATCTATTGAGAACTAAGCATCCATAAAATAGAGAATAGATAGAGTTCATATCCTATTTAGTATTGTGAGCAACTATATTCTTAAGGAGAAATTAAGAATGTATAATATTATTTGTGCTCCATTTGACTTGATACCCTAAGGGGAGTGACATGAGATAACAAGTTATTTACTCGACTACTAGGAGGGTATGCTTAAAATAAGAAGGGTTGAGCAATAATGCAGACCTAAACATATCCTTGAATCACATTCCCAAGATCATATCTATTGAGGAGAACAGAGGCTCCTAAAAGAAGTTGAAGCCTAGTTCAATATGGATAGGGACAAGGCTCTTGGACCGGATGGCTTCCTTGCCTTCTTTTTTTTTCAAGACTTCTAGATCATTCTTGGGGAAGAACCAATGTAGATTGTAGAAGAATCCACACAGTGTCTAAATCTATGTTAAAGGCTCTCAACTCTTTTTCTTCACAATCATTCCAAAAAAAAAAATGAGTCCATATCTCCAAATGACTCCCAACCCATATATCTATGCAATATGGTCTACAAAATCATATTTGCAATATGGTTTGCCATAATAGGTTGAAAACCCCCTCCCTAAAATTATATTGGGGGAATAGGTTGGCTTTGAAAAGGGAAGACAAATCATTGATGTTATTATCATGGCCCATGTGATCACCCATTCACTTTCTGTGAGTAAAAGAAAAGGTATGCTCATCAAATTGGATCTAGCCAAGGCTTATGATAGGGTCAACTAGACTTTCCTAGATAAGGCGCATGACAAATAGCTATGAAACATCTAACCAAGTCATCAATATAGGAAAATCCAAAATGTTTTGGCTGCAAGAAAGCCCAATTCCCATATTCATACCTACGTTCCTCTCCCTCGAAGATAAAGGATCAAAACAAATATGTAATATGCAAAAAAATTGGGAAAAGATTCATAGAAAAGTGGCAAGTTTGAGAGGGAAATGGTTATCTTCACCGGATGACATTGTTAGGAAATAAGGGATAAAATAAGTGGAATAATCTCTTACAGAATCACAATAGTAGAAACTAATATGCAAAAATATTACAGATCTCAAATAAAAGTGCAGAATAAAATAACACAACACAAAGAGACAATATTTAACGTGGTTCACCCAATTTGGGCTACATCCACCAAGAATCACTTGCTCAGATTTTATTACAAGCCACCGCTCTCTCAATACAATACCCAGATCTGTTTGGAGCTATGCTCAACAAACTCTACAGAATTCACACCCAAATTCAAAACACATCTGCAATGTTACATTATCCCTACCATATGCATAAAACCATATAAGTAGACAACTGCTTAAGCAGTTTTACAAAACCGTGGGTATCAAAACCATGGGCCAAAACCGTCCCATAAACCTATGGGTCAAAAATCCCGCCCATATGAGAAAAACACGTTTCCCGGTATATCGGGCACATTTTAAGGCCAAAAAAATTTTCTGGGGTTGCCGCACCCGAACCCCCCAGGCTCAAGGCCCAGCCTCCCGAACCCAATGAGACAACCGTCGAAAGTGTACAATAGAGTCTTAGTGTACGGTCTTCAACACTTTCTCACATGAAAACAAGCTCCACAACCTAACAGACATAATGTTGTTTGGCTCCCGATAGTGTTATTAAGGGAATTTTAAGGCCTTCACAAGAGCTACGAAACAACATCCGGCCAAGTCATCAATAAAGGCAAATGCAAAAGAATTTTTCACTAAATCTAATGTTTTGAAACAAAATTTCATATGCATACTTCTTGGCTTTAAGAAAGCCCAATTCCCATATCCATACTTGGGGTTCGGAATTTCAAAACCTTCTCGTGAGCTACAAAACATATGGTCAAGTCATCAATAAAGGTAATCGCAAAATATTTTTCACTAAATCGATGTTTTGAAACAATATTTCTTATGTAGACTTCTTGGCTTCAAGAAAGTGCAGTTCCGACATTCATACCTCAAAGATAAAGATAAAAACAAATCTAGAAAAAAATTATGGAAAAGATTCATAGGAAGTTGGAAAATTGGAAAGGGAAATGGTTATCTTTGGTCGGAAGGCTCGCTTCTTCAGAAGTTTGTCCTACAAACTACTCCGATATACCAGTTCTTGCTCTTGCTGGCCCCCAAAAGCATTATAACCAATATTGCTAGAGTCATGAGGACCTTATTTTGGCAAGGAACTTGGTTAAATCTAAATTCCCTCTCCTTGCCTTGAGAAAGGTTCATCTAGCCAAGAACAAAGGGAGGGCTGGGCTCAGGGACAACAAACTCTTTAATCAATCTCTCATTGCAAAGGTGATCCGGAGAATAGGGCAAAGTGATAAAAGGTAGTAGTGTATGATGCTCAAAGGCAAATGCCTAGACAATATGGACAATGACAGGATTTTCAGTATGGAGGAGATCACTATGCGGTCTGTGATTTGGAATAGTACGAGTCGCTAGGAATATGATCAACTACACATTTTCTAGAAGGTTCAAAATGGTGAGAAACCCAACTTCGGAGAGATGCTTGGATAAAAGATCATCCTATCCTTCGAGACAAGAGTGCAAAGAGTTACACAGGAAAGCTATACATTCTTGCAACAGTAATGTGAAGGACTACTAGATAGAAGTTGAAAAGGCTGGTTGCATCACAAGAACAAAAAAAAATCAGAATTGTGGACGGCTCAAAGAACGACAAACACAAGCAAAATCAATACTCTTCTTCAAAGCTTTAATGTCCCTTAAAACAATGAGGAAAATGTAATCAAGTGGAAACATAAAGGATCAAGAAGGTACACACTCAAAGAAGGTTATGATACCCAATTCCTCGCTAATTTTCATGGGAACTACGTGGAAGAAGATTTGGAGATGGGATGCATGGCCCAAAGCAATCTTTCTTTGGCTTGCATGGCAAGAAAAAATTCTCATGGGAGAGCATCTTAAGAAGAAAGGTTTGACTTCCATGTGACCTACTAGATGCCCATGTGTAGTGAGAATGAGGAAGATGTCAATTACCTCCTTGTTCAATGTGAATATGCCAAGGGTATTTGCTATACATTTCTAGCACATTTTAATTGTCGATGGACAATAGACAAGAATCTGGCCTCCCTTCTATATGAATCGGCGTGCCTGGTGAAGATTGACATTCTCAAGACTTTGTGGGATCTGGCATCTTGGATGATTATCTAGAAATTATGGCCTGAAAAAAATAAAACGGTTTTCAATGAAAATAGTAATCTCAAGAATGAGAATCAGCTTTGGGAAGAGATCAAGAGAAATATGAATATGATAATCCCTCAAATTAAATAAAAAGCCTAAAGAGTGTACCCTACAGGAGCTAAGTATTCCTAAAATTGCTCGGACACAAGTAGAACTTTTGATAGATTGGTTGCATATAAGAAAAGACAAGGGATAGGACTACATGGAAACAGCCCAATGAGGGAAGTTACAAACTGAATTTTGATGAGACTTTGAAAAAAAAACCAGGCAAGTCTAGGGTTGGGTGGTCTTAAGAGGCGAAATCATTAAATGTAGAGCAATCAACACTAGGATCAGTACAAATATTATTGTGGAAGCAAGTCTGGTATTTGTATTATTGAGGTGGAAGGAGACTCTTTAATGACCATTACCGCAGTCAATCACGGAAGAGCTAATAATTGGAGGCTTAAAATATTGTCACTGATGCAAAGGACCTAGTAAATATGTTTGAAAACATTTGCTTTTCCTAAGTCTTTAGAGAGGACCATGTGGTTGCCGACTGGATGGCTAGCTTCAGGATTCTTTCTTCAAAGGCTTCGTTTAGTGGTCTTTGGAATCGAACTTTGTTAGGATGTGGATATGTTGGAACCCAAGAACATCATAATTTTTGAAGTCTTAGATGGCAATGATAAGTAAAAACAAGTGCCTTTATATAGTGTAGCATGTATGCAAAAGAAAGCACATGCAACTGCATGTAAGCAAAAGAAAGCACATGCAATTGCATGCAAAAAGCTCGCATGTTCCTTTAAGTATGCATGCAAAAAGCAGGATCGTGCAAAAATCTAGGAGGTCTTTTTAAGTATGCCTGCATATCTAGGTCAAGATTAGAAGGAAAATTGAAGGTTAGATTTTAAGTAAAGTTGGAAAAACCACAAATGTTCTCTAGAGTGTGCATGCATGCATGCAAATAGCAAGAGTATGCAAGGATTATACTTTTACATTTACTAAGTATGCATGTTTGTTTGTAGCTTGCAGTTCATTACTGCTTTTTCCATGCATGTTCTTTTTAAAAGCATGCATAAGTGCAACCGCAAAAGCTAGGTTCTTTGATAGAAGGTTTGTTAGGTTGGGTTGGAACTGGCTGTAAAAGCTATTTGTGATTAGCAAGCCTTTGATATTAATAAAGAATTTAATTATAAAAAAAAGGAAAATAAAAATTCTAACCAGCATAAATTATCATCTAAACTAAACAAGAACCTTGTGATTCTTAAATATGTTCTTCTAGAAATTAAAAGAATTTCATTCAAATCAATATCCCTCCCTTGAGAGTACTGACATGGCCGTTTGCAAATCACTACCTTTCCCACATGTCAATGGTATAAGGCTGGCTAAGACTTGCAAATAATGCATAAGAAACCATACCAAAGTGGGAATATGCAGTAAAACTCAAATACAGAACTCACCTTCAGAAGTTCATAAATGTAGTATCGCATATCATAATCTGTTAATGTCGGATAAAGAACTTTAAAATCTGAGTTATTCACATATTCAAAAATCAGACTGGGCGTTTTAGATTGCTGGTCCCGCACTATATCATGCAGTTTCACAATATTCGGTCCTCCACAAAGGTTCTGCAATATTTTTATTTCTCTCTTAATCTGTATCAACAACATTTAAAAAAACTTCAGGAAAAAGAAAGAAAGATATTTCATGAATTTAACAAAAAAACACTGAATATGCCAGGAGTCACATCCATGTTTCACAAGTATGTGAAAATACACTACTTTGCCATCAAAGTAACAACAAAGATATCAATCAAACGATCAAAATATTGCGATCAACATATTAAAAACTCTTTACTATTTTTAAAAATAACCATATGGCATACATTTGAAATTTGGACATCAGTACCCCCTAGTTAAAATATGAACTTACCTTAATATCTATTTGAGAAAAAGAACAGAAATAAAAATCACCTTCTTTTTCTTTACAGGCTTCAAGATCTTGATAATGCATCGTTCATTGCTAACTACATTGACCCCCTCAAAAACTTCACTGTATTTACCCCGTCCCACTTTCCGGACGACCTCATAGTCTTCCTGGTCACTGTGTAAATCAAAACTATCCACAATTAAGAGAACTTGTAACAATCATGTGTCCGGTATCCCTAATAATTTTACAAAATAAACATGAAGAACAGCTGCAAGTGCCACAAACACCATAATCCCTGCTAATTTTGTGAATAAGAACAATTAAGACAACTTGTAACAACCATGTGTCCCAAATAATTTTACAAAATAAAAATGAAGAAGAGCTGCAAGTACTGCAAACACCATAATCCCAGCTAATTTTATGAATAAGAATATAAAAAGATTCCAAGAAATATTTTGAACCCCGACTTAGTTATGCATATTTAAAAGTAGATTGAACACAATTAATGCTTCAGCCATACTGTATAGCTAAAAAACAATGGTTGGTGTTTGGAAATTGTGAAATCATGGTGTAAGCAATATCATGGAAAATCTTGGGCAAGTAAATAACAAGTTTCCTTGGAACGTCTGTAAACGCCTCTGTTGCTAGGCCCTGGATTATGGGGAGACCCCTTCTTCTCCATGTCATTCAAAGGGAAGCCCTAAGTAATAACTACGGGCAAGGATTCGACATTTGTGGGAAACCCAATGTCTCTCTTTGCAGAACCCACAACGATAGGAAGTCTGAGAATCCGGACAGAAATCACCATTTTTGTCATTGAGAGGTTTGGGGCAGACCCACATGTCCAAAGATCATTTTCCTATAACCCCGCCTATGGGGTATCCCAGAATCAGGGTCTTGCTGACAGACACAGACCATCTTTCTACCCCGAGCAAATCAATCCTCAAATCAGAGCAACACGCACTCTCAAGCAAATCAATCCTCCAATGTTTTTGATAATTGCAGGCTTCTTTCAATTAGGGGCCCAGTCCCAAGCAATCTCCTTCATCTTCCAGTCTTCCAGAACGGTTGATCCTCCAAGGTTCCTCTCCAAGCAAATGAAACCATGGCTCATGTTCAGTGAGTGATATAGGTCAACAGTCTCACGGAGAAAGGTCAACAGTCTCATGGAGACGGATAAAAATATTTATGAGCTCTCCTCTCAAACCAACCCACCTTTGGAATCCCCTTCGGATATTCAAAAGGAAGAGGTTTCATTTTGGAACAAGACCATCTGGTTCCCAAGGAAAGTATTAAGGAGTTCCTCAACGAGATTCCTCTGATTGTCTCTCCAGCTCAGAATGAAGCACTTCTAGCCCCAGTTTTACAAGATGAAATAAAAACAACAATCACTACCATGGGTGGAGATAAAGATCCTGGCCAAGATGGTTTCCGTGCAGCTTTATATCAGATGTTCTAGGATTTACTTAGCAGAGTAGTAACTTTGTTTGTGAACGAAGCTCATATATCAAGAAAAAAACACCTCAATTGCACTTTCATTGACCTTATTCCCAAAAATGCAATGGCTTCTTCCTCTCGAATTTGAGACCAATTTCATTCTACACTAAATCTTTTTGCTAAAGACTCAAGTTTGTCCTCCCAAGCCTCATCTTGCAAGAACATGTTGGTTTTATTCAAGGAAACCAAATTTTAGATGGGGATATATTGGCACAAGTCCTCACACTCTTGACAATCTCCAAAGACAAAGGCATGATTGTTAAATTGGACATCAGAAAGCCTAAATTGGGCCTTCCTTCAATCGGTTCTCAAAAAGTTTGTATTTTTGCAAGTCTGGTGTTATTTACTAATTGCTAATGTTTCCAAAGTTCGTTTCTTGTGAGGCTTTGGTCAAGGTGACCCTATTACCCATTATAGTTTTATTTTTATGACAAAATCCCTTAGTCGTGCTCTGCAAGCAGCAATATCTGCAAATAGACTTCATGGTTTCAAACTAGCAGGAGGTGCTCCATCTCTTTCTCACTTCTCTTTGTGGACAACACACTCCTTCTGGGTCGTGGTTGTAGCAAAGAGACCAACATTATCAAAGAAATCATGGAATCATACTCAGCAGTCTCTAGAAAATTAGCAGCACAATGAAGTCTTAAGGTTTTATCCCCAATACCCCTCCACATTTGCAGCAACCCTGGGAACCTATCCTTGGTTTCCAAATTGACTCCTCCAGAACAAATACCTGGGAGTTCCCTTCTATTCTGGGGCAGACAAAAACAAATTTGAAGAGATCTTCTAGAGAAAATGGATCTCAAGCTCTCCTCCTAGAAAGGGAAAAGGATCAATCTTACTGTTCATATCCAGCATTTAAAGTTGTTCGTACAAGCTCTTCCAATGTTGTACTTATTACGGTTCTGAAATTCCAACACCCTTGCTGCTTAAATCAAAAAATGAAAATTTGCTTTCAGCGGGGTCCTGAGATTGAAAAGAAGATCCCTCTAATAAGAGGGGAAAAAGTTTGTCGTCCTAAGCATCTGGGAGTAGCTAATCTTACCAAAATCAAAATGCAAAACATAGCTTTGGGTCTGAGATTGAAAAGAAGATCCCTCTAATAAGAGGGGAAAAAGCGTGTTTTCCTAAGCATCTGCGAGGAGCTAATCTTACCAACATCAAAATGCAAAACATAGCTTTTGATGCTAAAATGCTTGGCTGCTCTATGCTAACTCAGATCAGTTATGGAGTAAATTTGTAAGAGCGAAGTACCTCGATTCTCCTACTTAGGACCGCCTTTTCACTACTCAAAGGCTCCCACATCTGGAACTTTCTTGGCTCACACAGAGACTTTATCTCTGCCCACCCAACTTGGGAAATTGGTCCAGGATCAAAAATTGATTTCTGAAATGACTCTAGCTGGGATTACCCCTTTTAGCCACTATTGATTCGCTAGCAAAGTTGCAGGTATATATGCAGCTGCCTAGGGGCCTAACCTAGAAAACCACCTCCACCCTTAAGCTACTATAAAAAAATTGGTATGAATTAGATACTTCTGAGGCTCAAATAGAACTAATGACCTCACTTCAAGAAAGGAAACTCCCCACCAGTAATGGAGTAGATACCCTTCTTTGGAATGGCCTTCCTTCAAGTTCATATGTAGTTAACTTGGGATAGAAACTAACTTTGAACCAGGAAGCCCTCTATGTCAACCTGAGATGGCTGATCAGTAGAATTTGGTCCTGTTGCCACTGGTATCTCCCAAAAGTTGGGGTTTTTGTGGTTGCCAGTTCAAGACAAAAATTTTGACATATGATAATCTTTTTAAAGAGGTGTTCCAGTTCCGAGAAGATGCATTTTTAAACAGCGAATTCAGAGTCTGTCAATCACATTCTCCTAAACTGCCCAATTGCCAGGCAAACATGGTTCAAGCTCCTACAGAAATTATGTTTCTCTTGGGTACTCCTCCATCAATTTCAGAACTAATCAGAAGTTAGTTTTACCCTTCTTCAATGTTAGGCCCCGTTAGGCATTAGCTCCAGTGTTGGTAATGTGGGTCCTTAGGCTCGAATGTTACAGAAGAATTCTTAGACATTCAGCTCTCTTGAGATAGATGGATCCATCGTATTCAAGTTGTGATTTCAGAGTGGATTTCACCGCTTCTCAAATCTTCTAAGCAACATCCAAAACAAATGGATAAAGTGATTCTACAAATCTGACTGTTGATCTCATTCCCTCATGTTAATGGAAGAAAGAGTATCCTCTTCAAACTGCTCCAAAGTAAAAATGAGCACCTCCTAAACCTGACCGGGCCAAGCTAAATTTGGACAGAACTTCAAGGGGAAACCCAGGAGATGCAGGGTTAGGTTGCATTCTGAGGTTGTCCTATAGCCAGCTCCTGGCTGCTTTTTCTTTTCTCTACCAAGCCTCAAATAATGAAGCGGAATTCCAAGCCTTGGTTGAAGGCCTCTTCCTCACAAGATCTCAAGACGTGAACAAGCTAGAAGTTGAATGAGACTGTTTGCTGTTGAACAATGCAATGAAAGAAGGTACAACTCCAAATTGTAAGCTTAATTATAAATTATCGACATCCGGCATTTGACATGCAACAACTTTTTTCGCCAAATTTCTCACACCTTGCTTCTCAAAGCCAACAGAAGAGTTAAACTTCTAGCACATATTAGAGTTAATATTGGTGTCTTCTCCAAAATTGAAAGCTCCCTTCATGCAAATTGGTCAGGTCTAGAGGAGTTGGTCAAGCAAGACTCAGGAAGTTGTTGAGTTCCTCTCAAAACTGGAAAAGAATAAATATTTATCCGTTGGATTGAAATTTCCAAAGAAAACACTTTTCATATGTGTTGAACTAACCACCAGCCTAGGAACCTGGGACTAACTGCACACTCAAGCTCATGAGTCGGGTTTTGAAATTCACTAACACCTGCGGGTTTTGGTGTAACAATAAGCTTTCACTGGTATCAGATCCTTGACCCTGGTTATATTCCCCGAGTTACATCAGAGCGGGGTGTTGGACTAACCGCCGCACCTCTGGGATTTGATCTCATGGACTAACCGCCACCCTTGGAACTTGGGACTAACCGCTCACTCGAGCTCGTGAGCTGGGTTTCAAAGTTCACTAATACCTGCAGGTTTTGGTGTAATGGCAAGCTTTCAAATGTCAAGCCAGGAATTAAATTGCAAGAAAAAGTTTGACCAAATGAAATGAATGGGAAACTAGACGAGAAGAAATTCAATGAAGCTCTCATGTATTCAATAAAGCTTTGCATGATGCACATATGCATACAAGCATAAATAGCCACAAAGGGAGACTCTTTGGTTCATCTTTTGGATGACCATTCAACTTCCCTTGTGTGTGCATTATTTACAATAAATTACAACCACTAATATTAAAGTGGCAAATATTAGACTTAGTATTAGGATATTATTTCTAACATCCCTTGTAAGACTAAGTCTAATGTGTTGTTTTTCCTTTGCAATTTTCATGATGCAAATGATGCTCAAAATAAACCATGTGCCAAAGAGAGTGAAAATTGGAGAACCCAGGCTGATTGCACCCATGAGTAGTTCAAGTGTGTTGCAGTTACACTTTATTGCCTAAAATTGAATAACCCGGGCTGATTGCGCTCATGAGTAATCCAAAAGTATGTTGAAGCATGCATTGAAAGGCCCAACTGTTTGTCAAGATGAAAATGTGAACTAATTATTGTCAACAAATTTCTCAAAATGAAGGCATTGTCGACACATCAAAACCTACTCTTGAGGCAGAAAAACTACATTGAAATTGCATGAACTAGCTCCACACATAGTCATCTGAATGAAATGTAATCTCTAACGTCTTAGATGTTAGTCTGATCATCACTCACTTTAGTGCACAAGCTGAAAGGCCCAACTGTTTGTCAAGATGAAAATGTGAACTAATTATTCTCAACAAATCTCTCAAAATGAAGGCACATGTCGACACATAAAAACCTACTCTTGTGGCAGAAAAACTACATCGAAATTGGATGAACTAGCTCCATGCATAGTCATTTGAATGAAGTGTAATCTCTGATGTATCAGATGTTGGTCTGATCATCACTCACTGTAGTGCACAAGCTATGGTGCACAATATGTGACAATATGCTATAATCTACAATATGTTACAATGTATGGAGTATCAACTCGAAGAAATTGTATTGTGCACAAACAATGATAATATGCTATGCTAAATCTATATGAAGTATCTGCTCGAAGAACCCGAAATCTAACTCGTGATGTTCCCCCTTATAAGATGAGAGCGGAGGAGTTGTTACATAGGCCCCTCAGGAATGGTTAAAACACATCATTCTGTAATGAAAATGCACAACTCAATGATGCCCTCTCGGGTTTTCATCATGAGTCTCCATTAAGCTGCCCTTTCAGGTTTTCAACTTAATGGGAAGAGTTTGTAAGCCACCCTTTCGGGTTTTCAACTTACAACTCAAGTGCAAAATTATAATCAACATGTAATTTGTATTGAACTGCATATCCTATGGTCTCAATGTGATCATCATCAATGTCCCAATAAGATGGGGACATCACAAGAAGAAAAATGTCCATGCTCTGGCCAATATCAATGGTATAGTATATACTATAGAGTACATAACTATCCTTTGCGGAAATTGGGTGTAACTCTACAAATCTCTTGATAAGTTGTCGCTCAATAGAATCTGCACTCAATAATATTTGTAAGAATGAAGTCATCTAATATAGTGGAGTGTATCACCTGTAAGACTTTGACAATAAATGAGCCTCTAATTGCCATCTCGAGTGATCTATCCATCCAAAATGTGCTTCCTCATAGATTTAGTAGGAGGGCCTTTGAGATAACATTGTTTAACAGAATATGTATGCTGACCACATGATAGACAAGGATGTAGGTCAAAATAATCACTAAAGGTATGCCCACAACATTCACAATGACAATGTTTTTGGACTTTAAGGGTTTAGCAGTAATTATCCTTTGTGGGAATTGGGTGTAACTCTACAAATCTCTTAATAAGTTGTCGCTCAATAGAATCTGCACTCAACAATATTTGTAAGGATGAGGTCATCATCTAATATAGTGGAGTGTACTCACCTATAAGACTTTGACAATAGATGAGCCTCTAATTGCCATCTCGAGTGATCTATCCATCCAAAATGCACATGCCTCATAGATTTAGGAGGCCCTTTGAGATAACATTGTTTAACAGAATGTGTATGCTGACCACATGATAGACAAGGATGTAGGTCAAAACAATCACTAAAGGTATGACCACAACATCCACAATGACAACATTTTTGGACTTGAGGGGTTTTAATGTAAGTTGACTTTGGTTGACTTGACAACTTGGCAATTTCACTAGATTGACCAATAGGTGAAGACTCAACTTGACTTTGTTCAAAATACCTTCAAACACAAATTTGATAGGTTTGGAATATTTTGGTATATGAAAATTCACAACTATAAAACCTAGACCAATACGATGTTTGTTGTGTTTCATTGTCTCCTAGACTCACATAGCAAGTGCAAATTTAGGTATTGCATCTATGATGGGTTTTCACTATTTTGCAATAGATTTAACAACTTTGGTCTTGCCAGCACTAGTAGATGGTTTGATTACATTTGACAAGAGGATGAGACTTGTGAGAATCAATCTACTTTTGCAAATGAACTATCTCTTGTCGTAGTAGAGTGTGTTGATTACAAAATTGCATAAACATTGGTTTGAACTATCTCCATTTCCAACATTCTGAAATCAAATCTACTTCCTAATCTATGCATACATTAAGTTGTAAAGACAATATGTCGTTTAAGTATAATGTGTTCATTATGTATGTAGTGTGTTGGAGTAAGCAGAATAACAAGTTTTGAGTCAGGTAACACCAAAGTGCTCAAAAATACAAAACATTTCTTGATTGGACGAGTCTTTGCACTTTGACTTTGTTCAAACAAGTTTTTACACCCTTATTTCTCTAAAACACATTTTAAAAGCTACAAAATCAAAATCATCTACATAAATGATTTTAGAATCCTTTTACATGAAAAACAAGTGGTCATAAGCCAATTTTGGCCACCGTAGACAAAAATTATGTTGTTTTGAAAATTTGACTTGTTTTAAGCAAGACATAACTTAGTCACCGCATTCAAATTCATGTTCAAATTCGCCAAGTATAAAATTCGTAAGAAATTCGTTGCTAAAAAATAAAGATAAAATTCGTGATTAAATTCGGCTAATAGAAATACAGTTATAATTTCACATTTCGTATAAATAAATAAGTAATGATTTTTTTAAAAACTATTTTCATTTACTATTTATTAAGCTAAAATTTAAAACTAAATTTTATTAGCCTAATAAAAAACTATAATTTATAGATGACTAAAAATTAAACGTAAATTTTATTAAACCTAAAAACAAACTATAAATGCCTAAACTAAAACCTAGATTTTAACGTTTAATAAATTGTATTAACCTAAAATAAAACTAAATTTTATTAACATAAAAACACAATAGATTATAGTTTAACCTAAATTAAACCTAAAGGAATATGTTTAAATATAAAAATTTAAACCTAAATTTTAATAAATCTAAAACACAAGTTTTTGTGGGAAAATACCTTTCCGTCGCCGCAAGTGGTGAGCCTATTTTGGCTGGGTCGAAGGCAATAATGGTTGGGTCGATGGAAGCCTGCCATTGTCCCAGGGTCAAAGGTTTGCCTAAAACAAATCACTCACGAGCTTGCCTGCTGCAGCGAATCACTGGCAGAATCGACATGAATCACCAAAGCGAGTCTAAACGAATTTCAAACATTTTAAAACAAATTTCAAACATTTTTTTAATATATTTTGCCCTCGAAAATCACGACTGCATATGGATGATTACTTTCGCAAATGCCAACGAATTTTTAGGATCCCAAACTAATTCGCCAAATTTCAATTTTTGGGGAAAAAATCCGCCAAATGCGGTGACTAAGAGAAGTACCCCTCCAATGCAATTTCAGAAAAATGTCTTAATTTACAAGGATTAAAATATACTAGGTGGATAGGTTGGGACACTAAGTATTTGTAATTGTTAGAATCGTGAATGAGTCTAGTTTCCAAAAAAGTAAGTTTCAGAGACAAATTTGACCTAATGACCTAGATATGATGACAAATGTAGGCAGAGGTACTAATTTTCCTGGTTTTGCCAATTAATTCAAAATTGCAAATTTGAACAAAATAGAAAGGCAAATTTTGAACTTCAAACCTCCTGGAAATGAAGGAGCTTACAAAATGAAATTTTCCAACCACCCTATAGCAGTTTATAACACTATTTTCTAAAATTATATAATTAACAAAAAATTTGAAAAGAACTTAGTTGTGAACCACCGCATAGACTTCAAAAGAATTTTGAGGAGAGTGACCAACAACTGAGCAAAGGTGCATTGACTGTTGGTCAGATGTCAATGTAGCGCACATTTTCTGGAATGTATGGTAGAGTATTTAATTAAATGACTTACATGGTGGTCTTCTCTTGTTTTCAGCAGGTCGAGGCAGTATTTTCTTGCATGCTCAGTGTGAATGGAGTGGCACAGGTCTGGATTAACTTGCAGCGAATATCATTCAATAGGAACACCAAAGCAGCAGGGGTGAAATGCCAACACCAAGGAAATTTGCAGATGTTCGGCTGTGTGAAGACTTGCAGACCTGTCCAATAGGCAGGTAGCACTGGCTAAAAACAATGTGAGGTCAGGAAATCGAGCGGTCACCAACTTGAGAAGGCCAATATTGTTAGACATAGCAAAATGGAGTGGCACAGTCCTTCGACGCCTCACAATTGCAGAATAGCAATGCAGGAAGGCTAGATGGTTTCGTGAACCCTTCATCTAGTAATTACTCTGATATTAAATTTGTGGCAACAAATGCTTAACAATACTTTGCAACTGCCTGACTATCTATTGTGTGCTCTCTTTGCTCAAGTCACTTAATGACAGTTTGAAGATTGTGCTTATTGAGCTCTGCAAGAAGAGCACTCTGCTTGAAAGCATCTCTAGGGTTGGTGTCAGCATACACAAGGAGGTGCTCTAGCTTCCTATTATGCCACCACAAGGGCCACCAGCTCAGCCATTCAGAAGACCACAACCTTTCACTTTTCTCCAAAACACAAGAACGTGCAGGTCTACAAATGAATACTTGACAAGCAGATCTTTAAGATTTCTTAATTTCAATGCCTTGACTGATATTATAGCAGCAACGTACAACTACAAATAAGGAGGATAGAATAAATAATTCTTGTATATGGCTAGGAATGAAACTTACAGCCGACACAAAGAATAAATGATGAAAAAGCCTGAGCTCTGATACCAATGTCAGGCCAAGAATTAAATTGCAAGAGAAAGATTGACAAAATGAAATGGATGGGAAATTAGACAAGAAGAAAATATTCAATGAAGCTCTCATGCTCTGTTCTAAAAATCGCGATATATCGGGCGATAATCGCGATAAATCGTTTTTCCCATGCAAACCGATTTATCTTTCCATAAATCGCGATTTGTTTAATGGCGATTAATCGCGATTTTCGGCGCTGTAAAATCTGCAAAAATCGTGGAAAACCGTGTGAAAAATCGTGGAAAATCGTTCCATTTCGTCGTGGTCGAATCGTTTTTAGCTTCTGCGTTTTTTTTGCATTTTTTGGCGTGTTTTCTGCTGCTGGAATCATTTTTTTCCTTTTTTGGCATTTCTTTCCTTTTTTGGATTTTTGGTGAAAAAAAAGTATGGAAAAAAATTTGCCATTTTTGGAAAGGGTCCGGGAAGATGTAGCAGCAAAAACTTGCATGTGCCATAACTTTCATTTTGTGGCTCCGTTTCAGGTGCCGTTTTCTCTAAAAGTGTATATTTTCTCAAGCTCTACGCATTGATGGCAATATTTTTATTATTTTCATAAAATCCATTTTTGCACCTTTTTGGACCAAGCAACTTAACATCATTATAATAGTATACTGTATAACGATTTAACATTTAACATCATTTAACAGCATAACGATTTAACATTTAACATCATTTAACATTATAATAGTATACTAGTATACAATATAATAGTATATACTATATTGTATACTGTATACTATACAGAGTCACTTCTCGCATCATTTAACATTGTTTTTACATTTAATTTAAGTATATTTTATGAATTTAAATGTTTTTAAAAGTAGCGATAAAGTTGCCGATTAATGCCGATTTTTTGCCGATTCCCGATTTTCGATTCAAAATTTGGCCTGCCGATTAATCCCAATTTACGATTTTTTGAACTATGCTCTCATGTATTCAATAAAACTTTGTGTGATGTTCATATGCATATAAGCATAAATAGCCACAAAGGAGACTCTTGGATTCATCTTCTAGATGACTATTCAACTTCCTTGCGTGTGCATTATTTATAATAAATTACCACCACTAATATGAAGTGGCGAATATTAGACTTAGTATTGGGATATCATTTCTATCTCGTATGGAACTACTCTAGCAATCAATGAAAGGGCATCACTCCCTCCTTCCAAGGCACTTTGAAAATACTTTACGGGTTTGGAAGGGACATTAGAGAGCTGCATGCATGCTTCAATTGAAGGTGGCACGAGCTGTTGCGATGACTGGCATGAATGACATCCAATTCTCCTCCTCTCCTCTCTCCCTAGTTATTTATCCCTCTCCTCTCCTATTCCTACTCACATGTAAACTCGAGCTTTTAAGCATGGGATCCACAGCTGGTATATCAAAATTGAATGTCTCAGGTCGCTGATTATCACTGCATGGTGTCTCCACACTTGTTTTGTCTTTGATGACATTGGAGAATATTTTCTTGGGCACATCCTACCTAGGTCAAGTAACCTATGAAGATTTTAGAACCGATTATAAATCATCACATTCCATTCAACATGACTCCTCAAGTAGCTTGGCAATGGTTGCACTAGTCTTCTACATGTATCAATTGTTGGTTTCTCATGTATTCCCCCTTGAGCTCTACCAAGATTGGATGAGCTAAAATCAATTTGGAAAATCTACAAGCATAATCTCTATGTGAAGGAACAGGACTCGAACCTCATTCTACTCCCTCCCTAAGCCTGGAGAGAAACTCACAAACCGGCTTCCTCTAGAAGACTAATTAGTTGTCAAGAATGTGTCTGCAAAGGGGTTTGATCTTAGAAATGCTTGTTAAATTGTGATAGGAAATGTCTCCATGAACACTATAAAACTCCCAACTCAGCAGATGCACAAAGATTAAATGCAAATTTGTGCAGCAAAAGGCCAAACCTCTCCTCCCTCCAAAAATCCTTAGACTTGCACGGGAAGCCATGGCAAGTATGTACAAAGAGTCAACAATATGTCAGCAACAGAGTGAATTCAGGAAGTCCTTGACCCACTGAACATTAATGTCATCCTTAAGGGCCATCCTTGCTCTCTTGTCCAACTGCAAGATTCAGGAATGAGTGCTACTTTTGCTCAAATGTTGATCTCATCCTCGCTACAAGGGGCGATTGACTTAAAATCTTCTCTCTACTAGACACATATTTAGCATGCATTAAGGACCCCTAAAGGACTGCGAGAAACTTCTCATCTCTGCAAGCCTCAAAGAAATACAAGGTTCTAGTTGCCTCCTCTAGCGGTTTGATTCGCCTACGTTGATTTCTGCTATAAAATTTTTGGTTAATGGTGAGATGTTAGTTATAGCTTGTGGGAGGAACTTTACGACTTAGACAACACGATCACCTTCTGTTGTTTCTAGTGACATAAACATTATTATCAAGTTGTTGTGGCTACACCACATCTCCTTTCTCTCTCACTTTCAATGTACTTTCATGTTACTAATTTACCTAAAAGTGAAGGCCCTAATTGAATCTCTCATCTAACCTATCAACCCAAAAAAATGCTCCAGGCATTGAATATCATGATAGGCTCAAAACCAGAAAGGATCATAGCAAGTTTTGCAAACTATAACAATGAAAAACTATTTTAATAATTAGAAAAAAACAAAAAAACTGCAAAAATAAAAAGGAGAGAAGTTTACAACATTTAGTTAATGTAAATTACAAGCACTGTAATGAAAAGCAAAGCTAAATAATAAACATTCTTTTACATATAGAAATTTAGGGGTCTTGTTTTCTTTTACCATTGGAAGTAATTTCTTTGGTCTTGTAGTTTGGAGTAGGCAGATTAGCAAGGTCGAGTGGTGCAGCCTTAGCTCAACTGATTCATCATGGTGACCAACATCATGTTCTCCTCTTGGCTCTCAAACTCCTTAGCAAGTAAACTTTGACTCCTTCAATGATGCATACACCTATCTCTATCCCTATGACTGCATTTAAGACTGATTTCCAGTTAAGAAATCAGTGACAACTATTTCAATGGAGTACAAACTACTTTAGCTTAGCTTGTTCCTTGAATGAGCCCTCTGTCCTTCTTAATACATATTCAAGACTTCACTATCCTTCTTGAGCATTCATGCATACTTAATGCTCCTTATCATTCTCTGCCCTGTTTAGGTCTCATGTTCATGCCTGCACTCTGTTCATAACAGCATACTCATCCTTCTATTCTCTTTTCAACATACTATATAATCCTCCTCTGACAATTAGCTCCTTCTACAAGAGTCTATATCTTGTTCCTTTTAACTCTACTAAGGTGCTCTAACTCTCTCCACCTGTGCAACTCTTCATGCCTTATCTGATACACCACCAAGAATGACACAAGACTTCAAATATCAACTCTTGTTAAGCCCATTTAAGGCCTCCTCTGCCCCTGCAACTTAGCTCACCATTTACATGCTTAGGTATATGAAGAGCTTGTCTATAGTGGCATTACTGGTATCTTAAAGGCAATAAAAAGAGATTACTGGATGGCAATCATGTAGATGTCCAATGGCCTTCCTTATACTTCCATTCTCTGCCCCATACATGAATTGCATGGTCATCAATCAATCATGCCAACACTGCCCTGTTTAGTACTAGGTACAGTTTTAGTCCCATAATCTCATTCCATATTAGTTTCTAGGTATAAAAGATACTAGTTATCATCTTGATCAAATGGAAATCATTAAATTCAAGGTCATAAAGATGTCCAAGCCTCTATCTCCTCATCTTGATACTGTCTCATGCTACAACCTATTTCTTGTAATTGCTAACACAAATGCCCTTGAAACCCTTAAGACATGCTTGCACCACACAATGAGGTATATTGCAAATAAAGACAGGGAATCATTTATACCTGGTTGGACATTGGAAAGGCATCAACATAAAGATTTGAACTCCTCTTTGTTTGCTCTAGCAACAAATCTTCAAACTGCTCCTTGATACTCTGTCCCAAGCTCCCAAGGTTTTAGTTTGTCAATTCAATGCCTAAATGCAAGTAATAGGTTCTCATGACCTAACTCCAGGCTCAAAAGACTTCCCTCACCATGTTTGAGGTGTCCCAAGCTTGAATGTACTAGATTCAAATGCCTTTCTTCAAGCTCAGTCTTCTATTGCAGCATTCAAGTGACTTAGCACAGTCTGTACAGTCAGCCTTACATCAAATGATGGCATTTCTCTTGATGGTGGATTCTCCAGGATCATTAAACCTCATCAATTGGTCCTAATACTTCCTCCCTATCCAGTTTAGAATCATGACAATCCAATATTTATGACAAACCCTGTCTTTTACCTTCTTCAATTGTACACTGTGCATTGCATATTTAGCTCGAAAATACTGTCAACAAGATCTTCAACTGTACATAACCAATCACCTCGAAATTTGGAGGACTCCTAATTCATGCTAAGACAGAAAATATTTGAAATTTGTAGCTCGTTTCACCCGTACAGTCGAAAGATATAAGAGGCCCTAATTCAAGGCCGAGAAGGAACAATTAGCTATAGAAACCAAATAATGCATGATCAAGGCTTACAAAAATCATGAACACGATCCCCATCACCTGTAGACTCTTTCCATCTTAATAGTCAAGACATTCAACATGAATAGATAGCATTAAGGGTTTGAAGACCACTGTCCTGGCACAGTTTTCATGCACAGTCCTCTCGAAACCTGCAATTATGCTTATATAATCCTTTATTGTTGCATTCTCAGTATAAACATAGTACATGCATGTCATGAGAAAGGTGTTGGAGGTCTACACAGCCCAAGAAATTCACTTTCATTCATCATCTTATTCAAAGCATGCTTTTACATCATGAATGCTATGCAAGGTTTTCACTTCTCCTGCAAATTTCAACTCCTTCTCTACATACTTATGTTTTCTCCTCCTTAATGAAAAACTTCAACCTGTACTGCCTTTTCATAGCTTGGATTAGCTGTACTAATCCTTATCTAGGCCCAAAGTCCTATACAAGAGGGATATTCTCCACTTTAGAAGCACAATTCAAGGAGTTCTTGGTCAACCATGACCTTGGACAGTTAAATGCTGTTAAATGCAATATATTTGGACTCTTTCAATCCTCCTACTACGAATATAATGAGGATAAAATAGCTCATACACACCTAGACACCCAACAATAACCTTATTTTGGACTAGTACTTACTTTTACACTTGTATACATGAAATTTACATCACAAATTCAAATGTTCAAACCTTATGACAACTCCTAATACATTTTCAATGCCTTTCATAGGCTTATTCAAACTTTATTGTGCTCTCCAAGCTATGAGGATGATGCTCCTGCATCATCAAGTTTACACCTCATCTTAGTCGTGAGGTCAAAACCCAGGCTTACAAAAATTGAAAAACTTGTGAAGTAAATGGAAAGGTTTTAGATTCTCCTTGTGGACTTCCACCAAAATGGCAAGGGAGGGGGAGTGTCAAGCGGGCGTTTTGTGGTTCTTTTGTGCCAAATTCATGCCCAACTTGGTCGTGACCAACAAACAATGTTTACCTTTCACTATGATCCTTGATAACCTCACCATGAATATTAGCCTAGATCTCAATCATGAAATCAAGAGTTGGGAGCTTAATATCAAATCATAATGGTTATATTTTTGAGTTCAACCCAATGCAATCAAACTTGAGAAGACACAAGAATAAAAGATTTGAAAAGACACTAGATGTCTGAGTTCATCTCAACTAAAGAAAGATTTAACTGAAATCCTTTATAAATGACACAAATAAGGAAGTTTTGTTACGAGCACATTCAACCAAACACCTCATGTTCAATATGCTAAGAATCCCAAGGGTCCAAACACATCCCCTGCATTTCCTGTGTCTTGGGATGTGGGCACGTCTCAAATGTGCCTAAAACACAAGAGACGCGTCTCAAACCAGCTGGGGAATAGAGGGCATATTGACATCATGAAAACAAAATGCAAGCAAGTTAGATGTCATGAGGACTCCGGCTGCCAAATTAGTGACACATTTGGATGTCCTACTTAGACCCAAAAGAAAAGAAAAAAATCTTTGTCATTTTATCCCCTTTACCTTGATTACACTGCAAATCATATTTTCTTGGCACCATTATTCAATGCTGAAATTTGTGTCTAAATTTCCTCCCATAATAGGGCTACTCCGTATCTAACTTAATTCAGTAATGGTTCTAAGATTGAACTGATTGGTTGCTGTCATAAAATTCAATTGTTGCTATATTAATATGAACATTTTTTGAGAGAATGGATTCTTGCTTATGGTTTGAAATATTTATGACTTACAACATGTAAAAATACAATGTTTGAATATAACTTTTAATACATAAAATTGCAAAAGTTACCCAAAATTTGACCCATAAGCATAAATCTGCATCATAATGGGTGAGTGAATTTTTGTATTATAATTTGTTCATTTCTTTAATTTATATGTTTTATTTTATTATCGGTGCATGATTTGTGATAAGTTCTAAAAAGCGCTTTTTATGTATTCTGAGCCTGCATTCTAAAGTTTTCGCAGTATTTTGCAGGGTTGAAAGTGTTTGCTTCCTACTGCTGCTTACTATAGATTGTAAAATGGATTTGAAATATCTATGACTTTGACAATTGCAGTTTTTGAATAAGTATTTAATCCAATTCGTTCAAACATGTACTAAAATGTCAACATATAAACACTTCTGCATCATAATGGGTGAGTGAAATTTTGCATTATGATTCCATAATTTTCTTTAAATTATAGGTTTTAACTTTTATTTTATTATTATTGCACAATTTATCAACAGTTTTTAATAGATTGTTATCCTTTTTATGTATTTTAAGCCTGCAATCCAAGGCTTTTGCAGGTTTTATAGGGGTTGAAAGTGGTTTCTTGCTACTGCTACATATTGGAGAAATGGAGACAAAACCTCAGATATTATCATAAAAACAAAAACAAATGCAAAATAGAAGAGATCGAATGTGTTGGGAACTTTTAGAAGCATTTAAAAATAGAAGTGATTAATATTTTCTCAGGGTTTGGTGAGGTTTGAAACATTCCCTTCCCACTGCTAATTTTGAGACATAAAAATGCAAACGACTCCTATCAGAAACCAACAAATGCAACCCAGTTAAAAGTTATAAGTTTTCAAAGGGGATTTGAGAAATTGTGAGGGATATTAATGGAGGAAAATTAAAAGCACTTTGAAATATATGGGTCTAAAAGTTTTTGCAAAATCATTGTGTGCCTTAGAAGATTTTCTTGACCGTGTGAATGTTTACATTACCAAAAAAATAAGACAAACTACGCTATTATCTCAAACCAAAATGCAAAAATTATAAAGTCTTATTTTTTAAGGGTTTCATAAGGCTTAATGACAGAAAAGTGTTATAAATACATGCAAAAATGATAAGGTCTTGTTAAAGTTTTTAAGGGTTTTATAAGGCTCAATGACAAAAACATGTTCTATATATACACTACTAATAAATTGATAATGCTTGGAATGTTGCCTGCAAACCTCTTGCGGCGGGTGGGCTAGGTCCGAGGAAAGTCTCGTAGAGATGAATGAAGCCATGTTGGCAAAGTTGGGTTGGGCACTCGTTGTAATGTCCCATTTTCCAAATCGAAGACCTTTGGCATATTTTGTCAACCCGACGGCCAAAGGAAAAATATAAGGGTGACTTAAGTCACAATAAATAATTATAAGTGCTAATGAATAAAATAAAATTATTAAAGCACTTCTATTAATTTATTTGGCTTAATAAAAATAAATAATAATCCCTATGGTCAATATGAGGGGCATATATTGTAAAGGGATTTATTGTATTTTATTCTTCCTAGAGGGGATGATGGCGACTTGGGCCAAAAGTGAATAATGACATTTAGGAAGGATAAAAATATTATTAGTTACGTATTTATTCCCAAGGAAATGCGACTAGCTCTAGGGTTGGGAAAAATATATGTGTGACAAAATATTCCTAGGACAATTCGACTTGGTCTAGGAATGGGCATGTAATTTCGATGGCTAGTTTGGAGGTTGGTTATTGGTCTTTTTCCTTTAAAAGGGAAGTCGACTTGCCTCTTCCATCATCCAGAAATTTTATATGATAATTTTGTCTTGCATTGAGCTCTCAGCTTTTGCAAAAATTCCAAGGACGAAACCCCTTGTGAATTCTACCTCTTGTGGACAAAAACCCCAAGAGTTTGAGAGGGTTTTTCACTCAGAAATTCCCATTGATTGTAATCTGATTTTCAGTCATTTCTAACAGTGTTTTCGAAGTATTTTGGAGAATAAAATTGCAGCAGTTTTCATTCTATTGGATCGACTTGTCTTGGGGTTGTTTGGGCATTATTTTGGAGGTATTTTCATCTGAAATTTATTGGCTAAATTCTCCATATTTTTATGAATAAAAGCAGCTGAGTTTCAGAATTTTTCATAAGGGTTTTAGAGGGTTTTTTCCAGTTTTTATAATCAGATTTCAGATCTGATTTTTGAGTTGATTTGGCATCCAAATATTATGATTCTTATATGAATGAGTTCCTAAAACTATAGGCAAGCATCTGGGATAGAGAAAATAATTTTTGGAGCTCATTTGATGCCCTAAATGTGTGGGCCGAAATAGGAGAGCCAAATCTGCTTGTTTGGTAGTTATAATTTGGTTTACATCATCTTGTTCCTTGTATTTTTCCAAGTTCGGGCATATGTCATTTGCCTAGATCGGAGTTGTGTAGAGAAAGTTATGCTATCTTGAAGATTGCAGCAGTTAGGGTTTCAGATTTAAATTATTTTCCAGCTATTGTAAAATTTGATTTTTGCCATAAATTCTCTAGGGTTGTTCCAAGGGTTTGGGAGTAAAAATAATTATTGTATGCTGATTTTGGGTGTGTTTGCATATAAAACCCTAGTCGATTTGGCTGAAATCAATCCTGTTTGCCCTAGCTTTCGAAGTTTATATTTTGCCATTGTATTTTGCTATTGTGTTGAGTGGGAAAAATTTATATTTGCTCCAAGGATCCATTTGGGGATCTTTCACCGCTACTTAAGGAGAGAACCCCTTGGGTGCAAATACTTGTTTCTAAATATCTCCCCCTTCTAGAGAATTTTTGTCCTTTGATATTCCTCGAGGTTCTACCATTTGGAATTCCATTGCAGTAGCCAAAGAACTCCCGATCACTAAACCAAATGGCAGTTGGGGAATGGGTTTAACATTGAATTTTGGAATGATTGGTGGATTGGTGATAAGCCCTTGTCTGGAGATGCCTTTTGGGACCCAATGCGCATTCAGCTCTTGACCATTTGTGGCAGGATGGTCAACGGCTACATTGACCAAAGTGGTGGCCAACCTTGTTGGTTCATTCCCTCCTAGGAAGGATGTAAGCTTAATCCAATCATAATGATTGACAATCTTAAAGCTTTTTTGTCCTCTCAATATATCCAATTCACTCCTGCCATGGAGGTGAGGATTTGTCCTAAGCAAGCCCTCTCGGTGTTTCTCTATCAAAGTTGCCTATCTCTCTCGCCCCACATCCCTTGTGGCCCACCTCTCCATCAGATTTGGATCCCTCAGGTCCTCCCCAAAATTGGTTTCTTCTCTTGGCTTGCCTCTAGGGATGTTATTCTCTCGGGGAAAACCTCAAGTGAAGGGGCTTCTCCTTCCTAGTAGGTGCCCTCTCTGCTTTAATGCCTTCGAATCCATTGCTCATCTTTTCCTCCATTGCCGTTTGCCCATTCGCTCTTGGTGCCTCTTCTTGGAAAGATTTGGGGTTCCATGGGTCCTTCCTTCCTCCCTTTCGAAGGTGTTTGCCCAATGGAAATCCCCTTTTCTCATCGTTGCTTCTCTAGCGTGGAATTTGTTTCTCCCCATGTTCTATGGGGCATATGGAAAGAAAGAAATAGGCACATATTCAAAGAACAATCTCAAGGTATGTGGGAGGTCTTCAATTTGGTGTTATCTATTTTGCAAGAAAATCTAAATTGCTACATCTAGGAGAAGCATAAGCAAAAAGTAGTCTTAAGTCATTCGGACTTTAGCCTGGGCACAGCTCATATTCCCTCTTAATCCTCCCCCACAATGATGGCTAGTGCAAATACTTCTGGCCCCCTCCTTTGGGTTGGCTAAAGCTTAACACGGATGGTGCGGCCAAGGGCAACCCGAGTGACTCGGTGGGGTGTCATTCTTAGGGATGAATATGGTAATCCCCTAGCTTCCTTAGTTGTTTGTTTTGGGTTTGGTACTAATCATAGAGCTGAAGCCCTCGCCATTCTTAAAGGCATGGAAATGGTGCTAAGCACTTGGTCCCGATCATTTGATAGTGGAAAGTGATTCTCTAAACATTGTAAAATACTATCTTCGGATGATCACCCTCAATGGACAATCTGCAGTATTGTTAAAGATATAAGATCTCTCCAGCTTTGCTTTTAATGATTAAGTTCCATCGCATCTACCAGAGAGGCAACAAAGTAGCCGATTTCTTGGCTAACATTGGTGTCTACTCGGATACGCAAAAAAATTGGCTGGGAGATTTCTTGAAGGATTTGCTAACTCTTATTTCTATTGATCGTTGTTCTAATCATAGCTCATCTAATTTGGTGTTGATTTTATGCTTCAACCTTTTCGGTGCGGCTTCACTTAGTTACCGCGTTACCAAAAAGTGCACCACCTTTTCCGGCGGCGGCATTTACAATGATACGACACGTGCGCTTCTCCTTTGCATTTATTTCAAAGATAGGTTATACTCATGCAAGGGCCCATAAGATTGATAATTTTTCATGCGTGCAAGTATAATTTTGATGAAGGCAACATTCATAGTGTACGCCAGAGACACGTGGGAGTTGTTTGATTAATGGTGGTTTTCCTTCTCGGAATTGTTATTTAATCAACTCTCACTTTGGGCTTTTGGCATCCGTCTTGGACAGCATTTCAATTTCAAAATGGGAGGAGCTATCAAGCGAATTGAACCCTCTTCTTGTGAAGATGTTAAGGACAACTTGGAGGTCCTGGACAATTCTAAAGGAAGGTGGGGTTCACTACATTCATGGAGAGAATGACCGCCACTCTATTCAAGTGACTAGCAGTGTGCTCACATCTTGGAAGAAAGGCAAGGTTAAGGTGGGAAGGATGAAATTTATCATCTCGCCCGACTCCATTGCATCTGTGATCGGTCTCCGGTGGAAGGAGATATCTATTTCAAACACTCACTTCGGGCTGAGCTTGATCACTTTTTGTATCATGGAGAAAAAAATGTGAAAATATCAATCTAGATTTTAGAGGGACTCACGCGTTACCTTAGGATAGAGTGGTGAACAATTGGGATAGAAGGAGATATCTATTTCAATCACTTGATATGCTCACTTTTTACTTGGAGAAAAAAATGGACATTATCAATCTGATTTATGGGACTCTCAATTGTAGAGTCCTCTTGCTATTTTACACCATTACAATGATTGATTTATGGGCCTCAATTGAACTTCTCACCTCAGAATGATAAGAAGGTGAACTTTTACTTTTATTTCAGTCTCTTGAGCAATCCCTTGGCTGGCTAGAGAGGAAGAGGGGCCTTTTTGCATCAAGGTTTGTTATACTTATTCATAACAGCAGCATCTCAAAAGGAAATTTCAAGGTTTCCGACTAAACTTGGGAAACAACGATGCTCCACCCCACTTCTACTCGGTCCGTTGCCCTCCGCTCCATCTCGCTTCTACACGCCACCCCCGTAGGCACCTTCGTCATCTCCGCCTCTCTTGTGACTTTGACTTTGACGTCATGGTCATCACTCCACAACCTTCTCTCGGTGGGCTCCCCTATTTCTTCCCACGCCTCTCCATGTTCCTCGCAAACAGATTTGCACACTTTTGATCCTTCAAATCGTTCTCCCCTTACCTCGATCCACTTTTTGATCCGGCTTCTCCCGTTCTCCGCTCCATGTCGTCGTTTCTTTGGAGCGCCTTTTGCCCCCTCGGATATGGCCATGACTAACGTCAACAATACTCCTCTCGGATATGGATGCCCCTTCGAACCCTCATGATTCCATGGTTGTTTGCTTAGAATCTAATATCCCCAATCTCCTTCTTCGCCTCTCACTTTATATCCCGATTCCCCACGACTAAGAATTCAAGCTCCCCCACTTTGTCCCTACTTTGGATACGAGACATCACTAAAGTTGCAGCTTCCAAGAATCAAGAGCCCTTGGGACAATTTGAAGATGGATACGCCCACCCAACCGGAGACTAAGGATGAGGATATCATTCTCAACATTCTCGGTAAACTAAACAGAGCCTTCATTGCAATAAAGAACTAGAAAATCCACACGGACTCAATCTAAAAGGACATCAATGAAGATTGCTCGGATGTCATTAATTTGGTTGAAGAGTTGGTAAGTAGGAGCTCCATTGTTGCAACCGAGGAAGTAGCAGCTATTCTCAAAAATATTCACATGTAAACTACCCTTTGTCATTCGTGCCTTAGTGGCTTTTTGTTTTTTTGCGGCCTTCGGGTTTTTCTCTGTTGCGCTTCATTGTCTTACTCTGCCTTAAGGGCTTTTTGTAAAAAGATGCAGGTCCTTTCAAAACCCCCATTTTCACCCTTTTCCAAAAAAAAAAATTTGATAATGTTAAATGTTATGATATATTTTAATTATTAAATCAAAATTAGTATTCATCGTCATATGATAAAATGAGAGGCAAGTATTGTTTTCTGATATCTTTTTGAGTTTTTAGCAATGTTTCCAGGTTTGAAGTGTTGTTTTTTTGTTTTTTTCATTGCTTAAAGTCAAATTGTTAAAAACATAGAGGCATCGAAACACCAGATCTTCTTTTAGTGCTTGTTCTCGCGACACAGAGCATCAAGCTTTTGGTTTGGTTAAGGCTTTTGCAATAGCCAAATTCATGCTGATCCCGAGGGATTTTGTTTTGCTCCTCAAGGAGACCGTTTCGGTTCCTCGTAGTTGATTGTATATATAGGCCTAGCTTGCATTCTTCAAAGAAGTGTTAAGGCATCTTTGCATTTGTTTAATTGTTTATTTTTCTCACCTTTTAAGACTATGTTTTCTTTGGCTTTTGGCTGGTTTGTCTCGTTGATGTTGGGTTCGTGATTCTTTCTAGACCACCTTTTATTGTAATTGTCTCGTATTTTGGTTTAATATATGACGCGTTCCAATAAAAATGAAAAAAAAAAACAATTAAATAAAAATCAGAAAACAAGCAAGAGCATGTGGGTTCACCCAAGTATGTCTAGATCTTTAATAGAAGATAGAAGGACCTAGGCATACTGGGAGGCAAACTAGACCCATCCGTACCCAAACCAATACCAAGGGGAGGGGGATAAATAGATAATGTAGATTTATCCATAGAAAATGAGAATTTACCAAACCCTAAGAAAAGATATACGTGTTTTGTGATTTCAAGACATTCAACTCATTGGGTGCGACGTGCTCTAACAAATAAGATTAGGTGCAAGTCCGGGTGAATTTGACAAGGAAAATATTTGTTAGTGGAAACTAAGTGAATTGTTACCCCAAAAAGGGAGAGTTTGATAGATCAAATAATAATCAACATGTTTTGAGTTTTTAAGGCATCCAAATTGTCGGTTGTTGTGTACCCCAATAGACAAGGTTGGGAGCTAGTCTAGAGAGTTTGACAAAAGACATATCCCTTGGTCTTGGCAAGTAAACATAAAGTTAACCAAAAAGGAATATTTTATCAAATCAAGAACAATATATTATACAAATGTTTAGGGTTTAAGATGTTTTCTTTATAATTTTATAAGGTTTTATAGTGTTGGTTACCTAATGCGGTGCATTAAACGTACACGCTAAGTGCATGTCTCAAGTGAATTTGATGGAAGAGATAACTCTTATTCATATACTTATTGAAAGTTACCAAAATAAAGAGTGTATCTTATTATTTACCAAATAAAATAACAAGTCCAATATTGTGAACCTCGATGGACAAGGTCGGGTGCAAGTCCAACGAATTCAACATATCGATCTGCACAATTAAGCCAAAGGTCGCTGCAAAGGGAGAATTTACTAAACTACCAAATACATATAACACCCATGTAATAGAGTTTTCCACAATTTTTTAACAGCTTTCTAGGATTTTTAAGTGTTTTTACCCATTACATATAGTACGAGTCCTAAATCCATTTGATGGAAGATACCATTCAGGTCATGGCAACTACAACAAAGATTACCAAAAAAGAGGAAATTTATTTTTAAAAACCATAGTTCCACAGAGTCTTAGAATAGAGGAATAGTGGGATGTGGGGGACACAAGGACGAGGGACCAAAGGCCTTAGTTTGGGACATCAAAAAATTACTTATAAAAAAGTATGAGGAATAAGAAATGAAACTTTGAAATACTAAACACATTGCATTGAACAATGAAAATGTTGAATATCAATATATTAATATTTATATCATAATTTATATTTAAAATGATGATTACATCCAAATTTCAAATACAATTGGCCAATGGCCCAATGCATATAATCAAAAATTATTCCCAATGTATGTACCAAGCTCCTCATCGCTTGAACCATTGAACTCCTCGAGATAAAGCTCCTCCAAAAGATGAAGGGCAAGGTTTGTCTTTAAGGATTGAGAACTTCTAGCTTGATGAATGTGTTGAAACTTGGAACAGTTGATCAATGAAGGCTTGGCACTTACTCTTCCTCATCTTGTTGCTCTCCCTCTTGTTAATTCTCTCAACCTCACTCTTGCAGCCTCGTTTGCTCTCGCTCTTGCACTTATAACCTTCTTCAATATTTTCAAGCTTTGATAATGATTTGGAGTGAGGGTGTGAGGTTCATTTATAGTTCTTTTAAGTGCTTAAAGTGTGGGTGGGGACCCATAAACTATTAGAGTTTGGGTTGGGGGCACAAACATCCAATAGAACTATTGTTTTTATTTTAAAAATCACCTTTTGGCATTTTTGGCAAGGGATGGCGTAAGTTTCCGAGATAGTCAAGGGGTTTGGGTGCTTCCAAGACAATCAAGGGACTTATGTAAGTTTCCGAGAAATTTGGGGGGATGTCCCAAAGTTCTCCAAATCCCCACTTATGGGAAATGTATGGTGGACGTCCCCTGACTCCTGGTGGTGATGGTGGCACAATGGGGGATGTTTCACAAGCATCCCCAAGTCCACAGGGCATCCCTGTCCTCAGAAATGTCAAAATTTGGGGTGCGAAGCATCCTGGAACACTAGAAAAACAGAACCCCCTTATCCCCATTGCACTGTTATAGACTCGTAGTACCAATAATCCTTGGGGCACATAATATTAATATTGGAAAAAAACATTAATGTCACATAAAAGCAGACCCCAGGGGTTCCAACTCATTGAGTGTCGTGAACCCCAACATAAGAGGCCGGCAAATTGCACATAAGAGATACCCCTGCGCTGCAGCAACAAAGCCAGAAATTACAAGACAAAAAGGAGAATTTACTAAAAATAAATTACAAAATTATAGCCGTGCTTGGTTTTTCCAAAGATACTTTTCAGGTTTTAAGGTTTTACAAATGTTACCTGCCTCGTTGAGCAGCAACAGACATGCAATGCGGATGCAAATCTTGATTGAATTTGACAAAACAGATACCCCTGGTCTATCAGGCATGCCACTACCGATGAAAATTGCCAAAAATAAGGGCAGTGTGCAATTACCCCTAGAATAGCAATAGGCTCAGTTCTGTGTTATGTAATATTTTTAAGGCTGCAGTCCCATGGAAGGGGTTACCTCAATTTTCTCAACAGATGTTGCTGAGAAAATTTAGGAATTTTAGGAATATTTTCCATGTAGGTGGTTCCATAAACTGCATAATTTTTTTGAGGAACACAGCTGAGAAAATTTAGGTGAGAAATTACAGGAGTGCAGAGAGTGAAGGGGTCGCCGAAGATAAGACTCTACGTGCCAGGAAGTCACATGAGTAAAAATGAAAAGAAAAACCCTTAGAAGCGAAGTCTCCCAGCCCCCTCTCTCAAGAAAGCAACATTTGAAAAATGGCCTGCAAAAATTTTGGGACTCCCATTTTACAGGGGAAGATTCATTTTCTTCCTATAGAAGATTACAAAAACTTCACAGGACCTGTAGCTAAAAATTGGAGTGGAATCCCCTTCATGGGGCTTGCCCTAACTCGTGATTACATATTTTATATAATCTAGACGCCAAGACGTGATGTGTATAATATCTGTTGGGAGATGATAGTTCCATTTCAACTTTTTGTGGGAGTCGAGTATTCCTAACCCTAATTATCTTTGGCAAAATAATCAAACCAGAAAAGAAATTGCTGCTCACCCCCATTGCACGGCGATAGATTCGTAATCCCAATAATCTTTAGGCCGAATAACATTAACATCGGTGTACACGCGAGCCTTGGACATTGCACCAGGCCGCCGGATCGACTTGCCGATTTTCTGCGCCAGATTTGCCGCTGCTATCGCCGCTGCTGCCGCTGCTTTAGAATACTTGGAAGGAACTGTAGTTGCAGCAGTGCTTGTGGCTGTAATAGGCTTGTCTCGGAATTTAGAATGGTGGTGTTTTTGTGGGCGATGATGCGATGACCCTGCCCGTATTCGAACCCCCGACCAGAGGGATGTTAGAAGGCTTAAATGGTTGTTGGGAAAAGTATATCTTGTCCGCGAAAGGCCTATATGGGTGTTAGGAAAAATGGGCCTGTGAAAGAATGGAGTGCGGAAGATATGAGAGTAGAAGTACAGAGGCCTTACGGCCATGAAAGAGGCGAGACTAGAAGCTTTGAAGAATTCATCCGAAAAGGGCTAAGTTCGAATCGGGTTGTTTGATTGATTGGTGCCGCATTAGGAAGTGAGAATTTGGTGTGTTTCTTTAGACAAATGTTTTTATTTTATATTGGGGATTATCTTAGGCTCATGTGAAAATAAACACTTTTAACTTAAGGTGGTCCCTCAAACATCATGGAAATATATGCTCATATAATTTTTGTTATGAGATTGTTTGAGTGGATTTCTAACTCCAAATATAGGCACCAAAATAAATCGTTTCAAAAAAATTACATTTTTATTGTCACGTAATATGTGCTTGACCTTCCCTCCCAAATTTCTCTCCAACATTATGTTTAGATTTTATTGATGCAATAGATTTGTCACTTAATATGTGTTTGACCTTCCCTCTAAAATTTCTATGTTCGGAATTTATTCATGCAATGGATTTTGGCTATACTCTTAATAAAGTGTTGAACTTCATTAAAGTGTGTTACTTCTAAAATCTCTCATTTTCTCCCCCTGGAGAAAAATAAAGAATTCATGTGACCATAAGTACTATTAAAACATTCTATTTTTTTCTTTATGATACTTGTTGAGAGAATTTAGCTTGCCCCGTTTATGGGATCGCAACCCTAAAGGCCATGGGTTTGAATTGATCTATCGTTATAACCATTACCCTAATATAGATGCTTCATTCTCTTTACACGTTTAAATAAAGAACTTGAACTGTGATTACCAAGTTGAGGTGCATTAAAATTTCCCGACTAATTAGGTCACCCAAAAGCTTTTATTTTTTATTATTGTCTTGTAATGTTTTGTAAGCTTTTCATTATCATTGTTTATAAATAAGATATTGTATCCTTTGGAAGTTGAGGATTGTGTCCCACTAAAATACATATCGTCATCCATTACTATTGTTTACTAATAAAATATCTCATCTCTATAGATTAAGATTTTTTACTAGAAATATATCTTATCATGTGTAATTTAAGAATTTTGTTTCGTAAGTAATATTATCTATCTTTTTATATCGGATCCTTTAAAATGTATATACACATTACTCCTATAAAAAGGTTTTAGAAGTCCCATAAATAATTTTAGGGAAAAGTTCGTCATCTCTTATTTTTCATGTGTATTGTGGTTTGTTGTTAAATGAGATGAGTTGAATTCATAGTAAATATGCTCTTTATAAGGTAAAACCTCAAGTGCAATCTCCATGGCAAAAAAAAATGTTAAAATTGACTAAAATATTGCATTTATGTAAGGAAATTATTTAAATAAATCATAAGAATGACACTAATAAAACACTAGAGCATACCAAAAGAGAGATATAAAATCGAATAAGCAAATATAAATGACTTAGCCACTTTGAAGAGGCAACCTCCACACCTTACAATAAGACTCAAATGTTTAATGCCATGATTAAGTACCGAGTACTACTCCATATATACCTTATTTATGTTATGTAAACCACCTAGGTTGACACTACTATTAATATGAAGTATTTGAAATAAATGTATGACAAGAAAAGAGAATATGTTAGTCACAAGTTAGTCATACATATCCCAATACTTATGTTTAGAACTCTGATTAAATTTATAAGGCGTAAGGTGTTATGGGAATACACAACACTAAAGAGGATGTAAAGTTTGTAACAGGTAGACTATTATGATCTAATTAACCTCCAACATTAACCATTCACAATCAGAATAATGCATTCATACGTGTAATAATTGATAAACAAGTACTTACTCAAAATACACAAGAGGGGAGATAGATTTAGTTATGCACAAGATGAATCAAGGATGGTCTAGATGTGTAAGATAGTGGAACAAGTTGATCTCGGAATTGTATATGTTGTAGTTAATTTTTGGGACTAAAAATCCGAATAGGGTGGGACCATATAGTTGTACCATCCAGATTGGATTTGTATGATCCCGACTTGAAAATCTATCGGCTTGGACCCTTCGATAGTTTGGACCTCTGAACTTTATGTGTGCTTCACTTATCTAGTAATGATCTTTGTTGTGTGTCATTCTTGCTCACATAGCTTTAGGATGACCTCAGTAATCACATGTAATAAAGTAGACATTGAATAACCTATAGAACCCTTCATGAGAGTATTAGCAAACCATGAGGAGAAAACATGTTTTATGGTGAGGCTAGACTATCCTTAGTGGTCCAACTCCTAGTTGTTGATCCACCCAAGTGCTACATCATTGCATGCCCTCATTACAGGATCAAACCTTGTGTAACTCCCATAGGTGCTCGTGCAAGTGTGAATAGATACCAACCCCCTGTGTTTCCCTTATGTCTCCTAACACTAAGATAAGAAAGCTAACTACATAATATAGAATGTACCCAAAGTGGTAGTAATGAAATGTGGTGTGCCTCAGCTATATGTCCTAACCCTTTGTTGATTGAAACCTATGTGTAATGTTTGAAGTGATGTTTCTCTTGATAAACCATAGCTTTAGACCTTTGCATGCTTGGAAATAGATGAAGCTAGACTCTTTGACATGTTTTAGAACTTCGACTTGAAGTAGGGACCGCTTTAAATGATATTAACTGATTTAGGTAGAATTGGGAACACTTTGAGTACTTTTAGAGAGAGATTTGCAATAAGAGCTTATAAGAGTGTCAAGTGAGTTATAAAGTGATGTTAACTTGCTTTTATAGCCTTCTATAGGTGAAATATTCTAATAAGGTCAACCCTAGGAAGATGAAACGACCCAAAGAAGAATTTGAAATTGAAATCAAAGTCAATGAATGTGAAGGGGTGGGACCGTATTATTCTTGAGTTATTCCTTCCTTCATCATTCGAGTTTGTATCTTTCTTTTCTATGGGTTTTCTTTTTCTCTACTTTATCGAGATATCTTTTTGTATATGGGTACCTTATCAAATCTAGTTGTCGAGACCCATTTCTTACTTACTTTTGACTTCCCTAAGTATAACTTAAGGGAGGGTGTTGGTGCAATATTTATGTATATGCACCTTTTATTATAAGTTTACTTAGTTTATTTAGTTTTATTTAAGGTTTATTGACTTAATCTACTTTGTACATCTCTTGGGCTTAGATTATGATAAGTGGCACTCATTGCTTAACCACTTGTCTCATGTGTGCCTATTCATGTGGAGATTGTTATACACTTGTCTCATCATATAGTCACAAAAGCAAAGTTGGACTACATCTCTTGTTTTTTAATATATAGATCGCTTCTATTTGTAAATTATAAGTTTATTGGTATCAATTTCATTCATATCATTTATTGGTAGTAATATGTTTTTATTATTACTTATTATTTGCAACAACTTCTAACATTTATGGAGTGATTCTAAATTTAGGCTCAATTATTGGGTTTCATCTATTCTTTTAGGGTTTCAAGGAGGTGCTCCTTAAATTGGGAATTGTCATGTTGAAAAAAAAAAAATCTTCTTTTTAATCAGTATACTTCTCCGTGTTTTTGTAATATTTTAGGCATATCATCTTGTTGGTATTAAAAAAACATCTAGTATTTTATTGTTGCAGAAAAAAAAATTCCAACCATTTTAAAGGCATTTTAAAATTTTGGGATGAAATTAGATTTTTATAGTTCTTTTTGATATTTTTAATGGAATCTAAATCAAAAATGCACATTTAAAAAAGGTCTTTTTTCGATGCACGAATTATTTTCTACGATTTTGAAGTTTCACCTTTGCAATACAAGTGACAACAAGCATGGAGTACAACAACAAAATGTGATTCTTTGCGAGTTTGGAGGATCCAATCACTAATTTTCATTTTTCATGAGCTTTCCAAAAATTCCAAGTTTTTGCAATTTGGCCTTACAAAGGTGCTCTAGGGCATCCATTTCAAGTTTGTAATTGTTTGGGCAACTCTTCAAATACACAGACATATGTTTTATCTTTATAAAGATCATTTTTGGAGCTTCTTAAATTGAGCATGATAAGTGGTGTGATGGAAAATATCATTTTGTAAGGTATTATCTACCAAGAGGTCTAGAGTTCAAATCCCTTAGGCTACATATTCTTTAAGTTATTGGTTATCCATAAGACCCGCCCATGTCACTCAATTAGCCCTCGCACCTTATATAGCCCCTAGTTTCTTATTTCATCCCTTATATGATCTACAACTTGTAGACACAAAATCACACACTTTGGGTATTATTTAGTCTCGGTCTCAAATTGTTATTCATATTGTTCTTGAGTGAAGAAAGTACTAATTAACCCGTGTCCTTTGGCCATTTTACTTTGCTTTTTGTCACCACTTCCGACCTTTCGCATATACCTTCCTAGTCTTTTTTTTCATCTTGCGTTCATCATGTCCCTGACTGGGGCGCTAGGCACCTTGGTCCCTTCTAGGTGCCCTGATCCTCTTTGCACTTTGCTTCCATCTTTTGGGCACATTCTACCCGTTTGAGCTTTCCATATTTTTAGTGGTTTGCCTCTTCAAGGTTAATTATGAAATTATAATAAGAGAACCATATAAATATAAAGTTATGAGACCATAATGAGGGACCAAGCACTAAGCACTATTATCATCCACCTAAGGTTGCATCCATCCAAGGCATCTAGAGCTCCATTTACATCCATTTAGCTCCATCACAAGGGACAAGGTTGGTTCATTTGCATCACACTTCATAGGAGGGGAGTTTATTCTATTCCATCCACCATTTATTTACATTTCTACATCTAGTTATTGCTCATTACTTCACAAAGTGTGATTGGCACAAGAGCACTTAGGGCACAATTTACACACGCACACACACACACACACACACCTAGAACTACATTTGAGTCTAAAATGTAGTGCAACGCTCAATTAATAAGTCCACCATTGTGGCCACTGAGTACAGTCTGACATCTTTATATGTATCTTTATTTTTTTATGGTTTTGATGTTTGGCTTGGGGTTTTGCAGTCTTCTCTTCATCTCTAATTATCAACGACATTCAGCGCATTTTAGCGGCATACACACAACAGGTAGTGAAGGATTCACATCACCTAATGACCTACGCAAATTTGGTTTTTAGACCTCCTGCACATACCCAGGCACCTAGATCTCAAACCAAGGCGCCCCGGTGTGCCCCCATCCTTCTCCAAGTGCCCACGCCTACTTAGATAGCTCAACTCTACACTTTTTGGGCCTTGTATAGTCGTTTCCTCCTCCTATCGATCCGCTTTTCTCTACAATACATCCAACGAACTCATCGAATTAACTAAGCTCTTATTAACCCTCTTTGCACATTAGGGTTTTACATTTCTACTTCCTTAGTTGTTTGAGTCATTTCCTTTATTTATTTAGTTGTTATTTACTTTTGTGCATGGCATTAGATTAAACTAAATTATGACCCCCATATTCCATTTTAGTTTAATCATTTTGGTGAACCCCACTTTCAAATTTGCTTTCCTTCTTCCATTTTTATCTTCTTATGTCCGTCACCCGTAGTGGTCATTTAGGGTCTTTTCAATATTGTGATCTTCCTCCATTTACCCATAGAACTTTTAATTCAATAGTTGATACAACTACATCTATGACTACAACTGATAACCTCTTAGAGCATTCCCACCGTGTTCCTCTCCATGAAATAGAAGTGTATGATAGTGAAGAATCCTATAATGAAGACACCAATGTTGATTGAGATCAAATTCACATTATTATTGACTTTCGCCAAACTTTGCATGATAATCCCACTCATCTTCCACATGTCTTACATGCTTTAATTGCTACTAAGAAAACTCGTGATGATTCGACCTCTCTGTAATTTCTCATTCTTCAACTCCCATAGTCTTCGCTCCACTTGCTTATGTTTCGCTTCTATTTCTACAACTATCTCTCTTACTGCAATTCACCCCAGCACCCCTAATATGTAGCTCATCTCTTCTTCAAATACTCTTGATTTAACTTATTTATATCAAGATTTACAAACCCAAATTTGTCGGCTCCAACTCGTTGTTTCTCGCGCATCACCATCTTTAGACTCTACTTCATTTACACCTACTATTTTTGCCTAACCATTGCACCTAATTTCGTCTCTCCCAAGTTACCCATCTTTAAAGGCCATGGTGACCCATAAGAGCATCTTCAAGATTTCCATGTAACATTCTTAGACTATGCGCAGATGACTATATTATACTCGCTAAGCTTTTTCCTCGTAGTTTGCAAGATTATGTGATGCGTTGGTTTTATGACCTACATGTCCATTCGGTAGTCTCTTTCACGCATTTGGTTGATGTTGTTATCACTCACTTCTCTATTAACATCGGCTCTAAGATATCTTATGTTCAGCTTTTACACAACTCAAACAGGGGTCTACTGAATTCTTACCAGACTATGTCTTACATTACAAAAACAACTTAGCTAAGATGTTTAATGTGTTTGTGGACACTAAGCTTTAGGACTTATTCATTCAAAGTCTCTTGCCACCTCTCCGAGGAAAGTGTTCTCTTCTAGACCTCTCCTTCATTCGATCAACTTTGTCAAACTCTTAAACTTCATGAAGCCAAACTCTTAACTATAGACAAACTTAAGTACCAAAAGCAAGCATCATCCCCTACATGTTTTTAAGGTAAGTCAATATTCAAGCCATCTATGAATAAACCAACATATACCAAAACTACCATCAACGCAATCTCAACCACTGAGGAGCTTCAATCACAACCGCATCGATGCATCTTCACTAAGTTTATTGTACCTCTGTGTATTTTACTACCGCAGCTTGTCGATAGTAATCTTATTACACAGTCATCTCCACTACAAATAGATTTGTAGTGCCCACATTTTCTAACCTCAGTTATCTACTGACTTCTTAACCCATAGTTATGATTTGACAGGGAATTGACATATTTTAGACATTATATTATGTTGTTTGATCTTCATGGACATGTATGGTGATTTGGGCGCGTAACGCCAATTTAGCTTGGATTTGTATGTTGGCACATTTCATTTGATGTTGTGGATATTAACATATTGTTATGTTAGTTGGGCCTAATTGATATGTGATGGATACATAGTTTAGTCACACGTTTTGATGATATGAATTATTCGATTATTGATGAGAACACATGATAACATGGATGTATGTCATTTATATTTATTTCAATGACTAACTCAAGGTGAATTGTGTGAAATTGTGCATGTTTCTCATTTACGATTCCATGTTGATGTTGTGATGGCATAGATTTCATGTTTGGACTTGATCATTTATTTAGTAGTTTGAGTTACACTTGTATTGGATGATGCGTTTAATGTGTGCATTGAGTGTGCAGGTGATAGGACACAAGAGAACATGGGTTTTAGGGCGGCTACACAAATTGTGCACAAGCAGCCCACGGGCTAAGTCCTAACCATGTTAGTTGTATGAGGCCTTAGTGTTTTATTTCATTGTTTGGGCACCATGAGTGACCCTTATTTGTAATGTTGCATGTCATGTAAAATTAATTGTGATTAGGTTGTTTATTTTTGTTAAGTAAACTAGGTTTGGGGACTTAATGGTCCCCACTTGCATTAAGATTTGTATTTGGGTAAGTGTGGGTTAATTAGAGAGGATTAGGGTCACATGTGAACCCTTGAGTGGGCCCCACATCCTCTACACTTGTTCCCAAATGTGCCAAACCCGAAATTGGGCTATTTATGGCATTTTAAGTGACCCCTTTTAGTTTTGGGAGTTCACTTAGCATGAAAATAAGCCCTTGGACCCTACCTAATAGGTAGGGGCTTAATTTCAAGGCATAGAGGAGTTTCCTCCCATTTTGCCTCTCTTTTGTCACCATCCATGTAAGATGGATTGGTATGTGTGTTTTGTAAAAAGTTGCACAAACTTGTTTTATTTTCATTTTGGGCAATTTGGGAGAAGAGTGTTTAAAGTGAATTTATCTTTTCTTCTTTTTATTTTGGGAATCTTTGACTTGGAGGGAAGAGAGGGGTGACACATGTCACCCCTCATTGGTGAGGAAATTTGTTGTCTTTTTCTTCAAATTCTCCCTCATGGGGAGAAAAGGACCTTTTATTTGGCTTTTACTTGGTGCTTAGAGACTTTTGGAGCTAGAGCTTGCTTGAATAATGAAGTGGGAAAAGTTTAGAGTGTTGGAGAACTTTTAGAGGTAGGCTCTTTAATATCATTCTATGTTTTATGTCAAGCTAGATCTTAGCCTTGATATTTCAAATGTGTGTTTTGTTTAATGCATGTGTTTGTTGTTAGAGTATGTTTTTATATTTTATTTTCTCCATCCATCATATGGCTTGATGGATTTTGGAGTTTATGGGGGAAGAGAGAGGGATTTTCCCTCTCAAACCTCATGGCTTGATGGGCAAGCCATGTAGGTTCTTTTTACTCCCCTCATATGGTTTGAGGTGGGGAAGGTGGTCCATGTGGTTTGAACCCCGCTTCCCTATTCTTGTTGAGGAAACCCAAAGGGTTTGAAAATCCTCCCAAGAAGGATTTAGGCGAATGGGTGGAGCAATAAGGAGGGTTTGTTGTCTTAGAGGAATAAGGAGGTTGTGAAGAAATTGTTTGTGTGCATCTTATGGTTGGACCACACATTTGACACCTTTGGATATCTTATCTTCTCTTCCCCATTTTGGAGGATGAATATGGTTTTCTCCTCCTTTCCTTGTTTGCAAAATGTTGTGTTTTTCTTAGTGCATGGACTTGTCTTGTATGTGAATATAATGTTGTTATGTCTCCCTATATCTTGTGCACAATTGTGGAAGCTAGCTCTCTCTCCCATGGGCTTGGGGAGGCTAGCATGTCTTCCAACATTTAGAAAGACATGTAATGATGCCTATAGGTTGGGTGGTAAAACAAGTCTTTCTCTTGGTATTGGTCTCTTGGTAAAACACTCAAGGATGGAGCTCAAAATTTGAAAGATGTTTGGAGGTTCTTATCACCATGGTTCTTTATTGTTTTCTCCCATTTTGGTGAACATTACTCTCATTGTAACCTTGTGGAAGATTTTCTTTGTCTTGTTAAGTTCCCACTTTGTGATTTGGGATTGTTTGTAAACTAGTGTCATATTTGTATGTGTAACTTCCATTCAATCTTGAAGTGAAGTCTTTTAATGCTTTCTTTGTATATCTTAAGTATTGGGAAAACATGTTGTATTTGAGAGTTAAAACTCTTTGGAAAAAATAAATCTTGTAAAAAGAGAGAGATGATTTCCTTTAATATGAAAGTGATTTGGAATTCCATTTTGAAAGGAAAGTTTATATATTGGAAATATGTTTTTTTTTTAAAGGTGGTAAAATGTAATGTCAATAGCGAAAAAAAAAAGATATTATTTTGGTGAATATTTGAAATTTTTATTTATTTAGCAAGAACATTGGAAAATAAATCTAGTCCTAATTTGGTGCTTGAGGATTGATCTTTGAAATGGAATGAAAGTAGTTTTCTTTTTCCATGAGAAACTTAAAGATTTGATTTTTATTAGAAACTCAATTTTGAGCATGTATCCCTTCTTGCAAATTTTTAGATACATTCCAAATCTCTTCTCTTAGTTGATTTATTTTGGCTACAATCCCTTTTAACACATAATCAAGAAATTCATCTTAATATGGATATATTGGAAAGGAGTAGTGAGTTTCATACTTCACAACAATGTCTAAACATGTTTTATTAATTTACAACTTGGGATAGTTTTCTTTAACATTATATGTGAAGTAATTATATATAAAAAATTATAATAATAGAAATATATATATATATATATATATATAGAGTTGTCTTACACTTGTCTTTAAACTATGTTAAAATTTTACAAAATTACATATTAATTTATGTATTAATCTAGGTATATATCATACAATGATTTATTAGTATTTATATTTTAATATATATTATGCTCTATATAATGTAATAAAAATGTATTATATTTGATATATTATAATATAAATATATATTATATATAAATATATTATATTTTATATATTATATTATATATATAACATAATATATAATATTAAACTTTAAATAAATCCAAATCAAATTTCATTGAAAATAAAATGTGGTAAAACATTGAGGTTTAAAACAACAAAAAGAAAGTATATGGGGAGGGACGAACCCCTCCCCTAAATCCCACGCACCACACCAGAAAAACACGGCTCCATAACCCCTCGAGCCTACCCCTTCTCCTTTCCCTTCACTCCATTCTCCACGCAGCCATCCTCCCTTTACATCATAGTTGCTCCACCACATTTAAAACCCCACATTTAATAAAATAAAATACGCCCTTTGGTACTCGGGTATAATAAAATAAAGGACTACGATTTCTTTAAATAAATACTTGGGTTTTAAACAACATTTTATTTTAAATAAAATAATCCTATATATGTGTGTGTGTGGTGTGTGTGTGGTATTCAACCATTATCCGACCAGAGAATGTATCTGGAAGAAACTTTCACAAAAAATAATAATAATAAGGAGACAATAATGATATTATCCATTTACTCCATGAAACCAAGCTCCATAGCTCTCCAAACACCCTGCAAATGACAAAACAAAACAAAATGAGAAGAGGAAAGAAAAGAAAAGAACATAAGGATGTTTAGGGCAACTTTAGGGCAAGATTCAAATCTAGGGTCAAGATTAGATCTATCCTAGGGCTCACATTTAACCCTACACACTTTAAGTCATGGAAATTTTATGGGAATGAGAAATAAATTAAAGAGGGGTGTGTGGGAAAATTAATTAAAATGGGAAAACTAGTTAAATAAAAAGGTGTGTAGATCTTTAATTTGTGACCCTAGTAAACACTTAATAGAAATAAATAATTAAGTTGTTTTGGGTTAGTGTTTGTTTAATTTTGGGTAAATCAAATTTGTATAAATTAATTATTAACGGGAAACAGTTAAGAAAAGGATTAGTATTAAGTGTTCACTTTTAAATTTAAAAAAACAAAATATTTACCCAAATTTTCTAGTCACATTTTGGTGTGGTTCACGGTGTCCTAAGGCGGGGCATTACAAGATCCATCTAGACCAAAAGGACATAATTTCGATGAACATTCCCATTGTGATTATCATCATTGCGTAAGACACTCCACCGATCGTTGTTTTTGAATTTGATTTCTCATTCGAGTTTGATTGACAATGGCCAAATTGAGATTCCAGAATCTACAATTTTTCCACCAATCAATGAAAATCATAAGCTCAAAATATTTAAAAACCCTCTACCCAAACATGACACAAAATAGACTCGACTCATCGGCCATTACATGTATCACGCAATGCCTCCTCTGCGCATCGAGGGCTCTTAAATTTTTAGTCGCGTACACTTACGCTTCACCACCGATCATCTCCTTCTCTAATAATGATTATCATGCAAATTTCACATCTAGTCACTTACATATCAATGCATCAATTGGTTCAATCTCCATTAACAATACTAATGTTGACCCATCTTGGCCCATTAGTGCATGTTCTATTCCACTTCTCAATGTTATTGGTTACCCTCTATCACAAATTGCATATCCTATGAACAACTCATATGGTGTCATCAAACTCCTCACTACAGCTTGGTCCTCTTACTTTGCTTGTACCTTTTCTTGTCGGACAAGCAATCGATGGTTGTGACATGCTACTTGATATCAATTGGATTCGTAGGTATAAAACTATCATCTCTACGAATCATTTACAACTCAAATTCACTCATAACAACCAGGTTATCTCTATCGACGATATACCTCCACCTTTTATGGTCATCTCCTTGTGCATCAATTCATACATATGTTACATCATCTAACACCTCACACTCTATGTTGTTAAAAGCACAATCTACTCCTAGTTCTCCTACTTGTGCACCATTACGAGACCTCACCACTTCACTAGTCCTACACATAGGTAAAGGTCCATTCCCGAACAATTACAACATCTCGACATAAGTCTCCACCTCATTTTATTCCACGAGGGTGTCCATCACCTTTTCACTCAGCTTCATGTAGATCTCCATTGCCTACACATTTTGTCACACCATGACATTCATCATATATTCATCCATTGCGAGGCACATAAATTCCACTCGCTCGCACAACATTTATCTACTATACCACCACTACTAGAGCATGGTCATACGCTTTCATCACCACATACATTGGATGAAGGACCCTTGTCCTTCATTGTCATTAGATAGTTCATTCAACTACACACACTTGGGGGTCATAACATCCACACATTCCTGCCCTTACATCTCAATATCAACACATTTCCCATACTTGCATAGTCACGCGTCAATCTTTGTGCATAAGCATATTCATCTATACTTTAGCATCGTCATTACCTAATGACACACTCTTTGGCTTTGATTCACACTCGATTGTTGAGGGTACACTACACATGAACCACACACACCGCATTGCAATGATAGGCACTACACATTTCGTCTCTTCACACATCTTACATTTGCATTCTACACATAACATATTTACAAATTTTTCTCATCACATGGTCGAAATCATTCTACACGCCGCACTCACTACCTTATGACACACTCTAGTTCCCGGTCCATACTCATTGTCAATGGTTTACAAATCAAATGGACCTCATCATCCTCACACGTTCATCATTTATCCCCTATCATGTGACATCCCTAGGTTAGTCACATACACTATAGGCTAAATGGTCACTTCTCCCATCATCTTGTAGTAGTATATGCTTTAGGCTACCTCACCACTCCATGTATTCATCTTGTAGTGATATATGCTTTAGGCTAAATCATCATTCTTATGTTCATCTCTTTGTCATATATGCTTTTTTTTCTATAGAGTCATATGCACACATCATCTCTAGGTCGCATATTATCACCATTATGCATACACACTCATCACATGTGCTACATACCATGCGCATGATTCAACTATTTCACGATGACATACTCGCATTTATGGTTCGTTATTGATTGCTGAGGGGGCTAACCAAATTAACCTCACTGCATACAATTCCATTCACTCGAGGGGCACGTGGCTCCTATCATCCATCTTGCATTCCATTCCATCCATCCACAACATGTTACATATCTTGGTTGTTTTTACTCTTGGTTGCATTCGCTTGTTCATGTTCACTTTATTACACATGCTAGATAGATTTCTTCTATGTCATTATATCTAGCATACACACATGTGTGTTTATGTCCTTCTCTAGTTGTGGTCACAGATACAAGTCATTTACATGCATCATGGATGCTTGGCTACTACCAGTCCCACAACGGTTATTGGGGGCATCCACATATGTATACTACATGTGTTATTGTTTCATTTTGTACTTAGCACACTACTTTCTTGGTTATACACGCTTTTGACATACTTGGTTATCTTTCTAACATGTTAATGGGTGCTTCATGTGCAACATTTGTTTTGTAGGATTACTTGTTACCATGGCTATTTATCTATTTTTCTACTATTGTTTGTCTCTTGTTTGTTATTGTATGTGGGCCTTGCCCTTTGTTTGGTGTGCACACTTGTTTGTTTGTATGCAACCACTATGGCCTTAAGTGTCTTGCGACATCGTGAGTGGTGTCCCATGTTTGCAACCCGATTTGGTGGTCTATATTGGTTTCTTGCGTGTTTACTTGCATTCTAGCTTACACATTGTCTGACGCATCTTACACTTGTTTTCTACATGCATGTTTGTTCATACTAACACTTGTTTTTAGCCACTTGTTTGTGTGCACCTTGGTTTCTACCAAGTGCATTCCCTTCCCCTTGCAGGGAAAGTTTTACATGGTCCATCCTCTTTTGGGCTGCATCCTCCTATCTGCGACATCTCATGTACCCCCAAAGAGGGGGCATCATTTGGGGTTTACACACTACACAACACTCTACACTAGTATAGTTCGGTTTAGTTTTGTGTCCTTGACATTGTGGGACTAAGCACTAAGAACTACTATTATCCACCTAAGGTTATGTCCATTCAAGGCATCTGAGCTCCATTTAGCTCCATCACAAAGGACAATGTTGGTTCATCTACATCACACTTCATAGGAGGGGAGTTTATTTTATTCCATCCACCATTTATTTACATTTCGACATCTATCTATTGCTCACTACTTCACAAAGTGCGACTGGCACAAGAGAACCTAGGGCACAATTTACACACACACACACACCTAAAACTACATTTGGGTTTGAAATGTAGTGCAACACTTAGTTAGTAAGTCCACCACTGTGGTCGTTGAGGATAGTCGACCCCTTCATATGCATCTTTCTTTTTTAGGTTTTGATGTTTGGCTTGCTTTTCACTGAGTCTTCTCTTCATATTTGATTATCGGTGACATTTAGTGCGGTTCATCGACATACACGCGATAAGCAACAAAGGCTTTGCATCACCTAGTGACCCTACAAATTTGGTTTCTAGACCTCTGCATGGACTAGGGCACCCAAATCTCAGAGCAGGGCACCCCAGGCACCCCCATCCTTTTCTAGGCGCCCTAGTCTACTCAAATAGCTCATGTTTACACTTTTTTGGGCCTTGGTACAATCATTTCCTCCTCCCGTTGATCCAGCTTTTCTCTGCAATACATTAGCTAGCAAGCTCGTCGAATCAACTAAGCTCTTCTCAACCCTCTTTGCATATTAGGGTTTTACATTTCTACTTCCTTAGTTGCTTGGGTCATTTCTTTATTTATTTAGTTGTTATTTACTTGTTGTGCATTACATTAGATTAAACTAAATTAGGACCCCCATATTCCATTTTATTTTAATCACAACTATCTTTTAGCCCCATGTACACATTTTTTCACATAGCTGCGCCATTGAGCATTGCCTTTTAACTAATTTTTATCTAGAGGTCATATTTTCTACTTGAAAGGACTATAGAGAAAAAATATTAGATCATATATTTTTTCATGCTCTATTTATTGGAGTAGTGGTTTATAGCTTTTGGTCACCAATATTTTGAGAAAATTCAGTTTTTACAAACCGTTGTCGTCTTGTCCTCATTTTTGTACTTTCCATTAGCCATATTTTATGATCCTTGTGTTGAATCAAGGTGATTTTTTGAAAGTGCATAATTTTTCATGTATTTTATAATCTTGTGGGTTTAGTTTTGGTTCATATTATACCAAGACTATAATTTCAACAAAAAAATGTAATTTATTGACTACATTTGATCTATATCTTACACTGGTTATAAAGTTCCACTTGTAATTTTTTTAGGGGGATCAATTTATTGATCTTAATACGATCGGGGGTTTTAAGGTGCATTTTACATGCCTTTTGGCTCTTTTTTATGTTACATTTCCTTCAAATTTCTTCATTTACTTGTACTAATGGTTGAATCTAGGAAAATTGATCGCTTAACTCCACATAACTGTCATGCTTGTGAGAAAAGATGAAATAATTACTAGGTATAAAATCTCTCGAAGAGTCATCTTCAAGAATATTCCTTGATTGTTTTGTTACAATCTTATTGAGAATCCTTAGAGGAACATGCAAACATTTCCTAGAAAGTGTCTTGAAAGATAACATGTGAGTGACTAGAGTGATTTGATTAAAAGGTATAAGTGACAAGGTGAGAATATAAGTCATAAGAAACTTTGAGAAAGCCAAAACAAAGGTAAGAATAGGGTATAAAAGACAATATGGTGTCAAGAGCAAGTAAGACCTAAGAGTCCAAATTTGAGAATATAACATGATTGTTGATAAAAATGATGATTTTACATTGAAAATAACGTTGTGATGCAAGGTGAATGAAAGGCATAAACCATTTGGTAGGTGATGAAACCGTAATAACTTAGTTGAAACCCTAAGGAAGACCTAACTAGACCTAATCAAAAGGAGAAATTGGTATTGCAAGAATTTTATTAGGAGTTTGAGGATGAAATTAACCATGATGTAGGAACATCATAATGGGTATCAGGAAAGCTAAATACTTCTTCATGAAAGTTGACAGTTTTGTCGTAAACTATAAGCTTTATGTGTTTGGAGGGTTACTAAATAGGGCTAATTGAAAACGGTAGAGAGAGAATAACTTATGATTGGCTTAGAGTTGGAACTTAAAACTTTGGAATCAATTATAATGTCCTAATGGGTACCTAAAAAGTTTGATAAGTGAGAGATAATGTTTTGTGGAGTGTTCTAGCCATCAATATTTGTCTTCAAGAAGAGCTATAAGTTAATGTAAGGTCTAAATGGGGAATGGTGATAAATGGAGTTTTGAAACTTTGTGTATTTGATAAACATGTTTGATAAGTGTATTTGAGTAGGTAAAGAGAGAATATAACTCTTGAATCGATTACCTAAGACATTTTTGGATAGTTGATTTAATATAAATTGAATTAAACCTTATTTCAGAGTAACTATTATAACTAATGATATACATGTGATAAAATACTATAAGACATAAGCAATAAACATGCAATAATGTGAAACCCTAAGCAAATGAGAGAGGGAAGGTGACTTAGCTGATTTCGTGTAACCTGAAGACGATTTGGGTTGAGCAACTATTGAAACAGACTAAAAAGAGTGTCGTGAAGGCTTACCGAGGGTTCCAAAACTGAATACTACATAAGAAAGAAGTGCCCCTGAGAGGACAAGAGCGACTGTGTGCTAATGACTGATTTGGGCATTAGTGTCCACTCAGATGCTTAGGTTCTAACCTTTTCAGGGTTGGAGAAGCTTCATTGTTGATCTTCATTTCTCACTTTAGTTTTGCTCCAATGTTGTTGGTCATACTTGTAACATGTAAACATAGATAACTAGTTACACGTGCCCACAAACCCCATCAAACCTAATAGAGAAGATGCAGAATGAGGAGTCAGACTAACCCCAACAGTGACCTGAAGAGCGATCTTACGACCGAGTGCTACACTACATCTCAGACTCTATGTAATTCTTTGTGTATGTGTGTGTAATGATTCCCTAGGTTGCCTTTATGCAAGTTACACTAGTATAATGGGCTAGATCTAGATTGTTCCAAGTATGTAAATGTGTGAGATGGAATAAAATGAACTTCCCTTTGTATGATGTGTATATAGAGTGATGCATCCCTTCGCCCTTATATGAATGTGCTATATGTATGCATTTGTAATGCTTTTGTGCCTTGATGCAAGCTTAGATGATGATAGATAGTGCTTATAGTGCTTGGCCCCTTATTTGAGAGAAATGACTAAGTATATATATGATTCCCTTGTTTGAATTTTTTAATTGACAACCCAAATGCTTTGACCCAAAGTACTAAAAGGTGCCCAAGAAATAAATGAGACTAAGAAACGTAAGAAAAAGGATATAGAGGGTTGGGAGTGCCCAAGAGGGACAAGAGCGCCTGGGTGCTTCGTCCTAACTAGGCGCTAGTGTCTGAGGCCATAAAAGACAAATCAATCAAGTAATGACAAGGTTGTAAGATGTGTAAGACCAGTAAGAATGCAAGAGATAAATCAAAAAGGCCAAAAAGGAGTTATCAACCACCGTTTTCTTACTTAGGAATCATGTATACATTAATATGCTTTAGGACCTAGTGTAGACACAAAATCACACACTCAAGTACATTTCTAGGTCTTAATCACATACTACTATTCATATGATTCCTAAGTGAGAAAACTAGTAATTGACATCTATCTTTGGCCTCTTTTCTATCTTTCTTGTTTCCTCTTTGGTCTTACACACCCCACAACCCAATTTGATCTTCATTGCTTTATATTTATTGACTGACACCATCATCCAATCAGGATGCAGCGCGCCCGAGCACCCTCATCCTTTTGGGTTCCCCAACCTTTTTGTATCTTGGTCGCCTCTTTTATCTTTTGGGCATCTTGTTTTCTTATGGGTCACCTTTTAGTTGTTAATTAAAAAATTCAAATAAGGGAATCATATAAATATAAAGCTATGTGACCATAATAAAAGACCAAGCTTTAAGCATCTACTATCACCACCTAAGGTTACATCCAAAGGCATTCTAAGAGCATCAAAGGCATCCATCTAGCTATCATTCAAGGGACAAGGGACTGCATTTTATGCATACACTTCATAGGAGGGGAAGTTCATTTTGTCATCCACACATTTATCTACATTTCTACATCTAGTTATTGACTCACTGACACCATCATCCAGTCAGGATGCCAACGCCTGCACCCTCATCCTTTTGGGTTCCCAACCTTTTTGTATCTTGGTCACCTCTTTTATCTTTTGGGCATCTTGTTTTCTTATGGGTCACCTTTTAGTTGTCAATTACAAAATTCAAAAAAGGGAATCATATAAATATAAAGCTATGTGACCATAATAAAAGACCAAGCTTTAAGCATCTAAGGCTCCATCACCACCTCATTCAAGGTTATGCATACACTTCATAGGAGGGGAAAATCATTTTGATCATCCACAAATCTACATTCTAAGAGCATCAAAGGCATCCATCTAGCTATCATTCAAGGGACAAGGGACTGCATTTTATGCATACACTTCATAGGAGGAAAATCATTTTGTCATCCACACATCTATCTACATTTCTACATCTAAGTTCATATAAATATAAAGCTATGTGACCATGATAAAAGACCAAGCTTTAAGATCTACTATCACCACCTAAGGTTGCACATCCAAAGGCATTCTAAGAGCATCATTCAAGGGACAAGGGACCGCATTTTATGCATACACTTCATAGATTTTGTCATCCACACATCTATCTACATTTCTACATCTAGTTATTGACTGACACCATCATCCTGCGGGCCTCACCCTCATCCTTTTGGGTTCCCCAACCTTTTTGTATCTTGGTCGCCTCTTTTATCTTTTGGGCATCTTGTTTTCTTATGGGTCAGCCTTTTAGTTGTCAATTACAAAATTCAAATAAGGGAATCATATAAATATAAAGCTATGTGACCATAATAAAAGACCAAGCTTTAAGCATTTATTATCACCACCTAAGGTTGCATCCAAAGGCATTCTAAGAGCATCAAAGCATCCATCTAGCTATCATTCAAGGGACAAGGGACTGCATTTTCTGCATACACTTCATAGGAGGGGAAGTTCATTTTGTCATCCACACATCTATCTACATTTCTACATCTAGTTATTGCTCGTTATCAAGTGCATCTTGCACAGAGCTTCCTAGGGCATGATTTTTACACACACGCACAAGAACTACATGGAGTCTGATGTAGTGCAATGCTTGGTCATAATTTCACTCAATCAGTTATTCTTTAGCTAGGGTTGAGTCTGACTCCCCATTTACATCTTTTTATTTTTTTTGGATATGACATGCTTTGGGGTTTTGTAGGATATAATTTGTTTTGCAGGTTACAGGTGAACTTTTTGATCATTCGGTGACACATAAGCTATAAATAATGAAGGTTAGTGACATTGGTGTGACACAAGAAAAACCATATTCTTAGCCCTTGCACAGTCCACAATCTCAGTGCCCTGGTTTGTTGAGTTATGGAGCTTAATTTCTTCACAAATAACATGTTTTATAACTTGCAGGTTTACATAGTAATCGACATCGATCAACTTGACCAACGTCGGTCACATCAGTCGGGACATTGACAACGTCGGTCACCTAGACCATTGACATTTTTTATTTAAGTCACGAGATTAGATCTAACCTTTGATTAAAAGGTGATATGATGTTGTAAATACATAACTAAGTTGCCCTAAGTTTGTATATTCTTATATAAGCTGCATTAAAGATTTTTATTTAAGTCTTGGAGAGAAAAGAGATCTAACCTTTGATTAAAAGGTGAAGATGAGATCTTCATTGTAAATACATAAAAAAAAATTAATAGATTAGTTGTATTCTTATATAAGTACTAGAAAGCTAGGGTTAAACCATATTATATCTTGTGTATTTTTATTGCTTGTATGCTGAATTTTGATTATAGATTTATACAACACGTGCGTGCTAACCCCCAACAACTGGTATAAGAGTTTTTTTGTTTGAGGGTTTTGTGTGTTGACATATTTAATTACAGAGGGATTTATGATTGAGTGGGAGCACAAGAATGGAAGAAAATAACAAGTACAAAGTGGAGAACTTTGACGACATTAATTATCAATTATGGAAGATGTAGGTGGAATATTATCTATATCATAAATATTTATATTTACCATTGGATGTGAGTGCAAAGCCTATGAAGATGACTAGTGAAGAATTGAAGAGTCTTGACAGAAAAGCTCCAGGATCTATAATATTGATCCTGACAACATCTATAGCTTTGAATATTACTAAAGCAACAACTATGGTAGATTTGATGAAATATTTAGCTAATTTATATGAAAAACCAAGTGCTTCAAATAAAGTTTATTTGATGAAGAAATTATTTAATTCTAAAATGTAAGAAGGTGGATGCAGTTAAGCCACCTAAATAATTTTTGTTCCATTGTAAATAAATTAAAATCGGTTAATATTTCGTTTGATGATGAATTGAAAGTACTTTTATTCTTATGTTCTTTGTGAGATAGTTGGGATAAATTGGTTATGGCTATTAGTAATACAACATCTACTACTAATATTTTGAAGTTTGACGATGTGGTTAATATAATCCTGAATGAAGAAATATGCAAGAAAAAGTACAAGTGAGTCATCATCTTGAAATGCTTTGAATGTGCAAAGCGGGGTAAGGCATAAGGAGACATCCAAGAGCAAGAATAATGATAAATCAAAGTATAAGAATGGAATATCTAAATCCAGAGGTAGAGGAACAACTTTGTTGGAATTGTGGAAAGAAAGGACATGCAAAGAAGGATTGTTGGTTCAAAGAAAATGAAGAGAATGTATTAGACAAAGGTAAAGAGGTAAATGTTACATCGAGGTAATGCAAGATTCTCTTATTCTCTCCTTAGATAATAAAATAGAATCATGGGTTTTAGATTCAGGAGCTTCTTTCCATGTTACCCCTAATAAGGGTTATTTCAGAAATTATGTCTAGGGTAATTTTGGGCATGTTTATTTAGGAGATGATGAACCATGCAATATTACTGGTAAAGGGGAAGTTCATCTAAAATTATAGAATGAAAATACATGGATATTGAAATATGTGAGGCATGTGCCAAGCCTTAGGAGAAATCTAATTTCTACATGACAACTAGGTGAAGCTGGTTGCATGGTTACATTCACAACCGACTCTTGGAAAGTTACCAAGGGAGATCTTGTTGTGGAAAGAGGCAAGAAGGTAGGAACATTGTATTTGTCTACCTGTATTATTGATTCCTTTTCTATTCTATCTACTTCAGATTCAGATGCAAGCATGTGGCATAATCAGGCTAGGCCATATGAGTCAAAAAGGAATGTAGATCTTAAAGGCAAAGGGTAAGTTATCGATTTGAAAAATGTAGATCTTGATTTATGTGAGCATTTCATATTTGTAAATAAAAAGAGAGCAATATTTCTCAAAGTTAGGGTGATAAAAAGGAGAAAAATTAGAGCTTGTGCATATTTAATCAACCATGGACCTTCATAGATCCAAAGGGGTGTACATATAGGAGGTGTTGAGTAACCCCAAGAAGTCTGCTGCAATCATGACAACTTTTAGTGGAGAGGGGAGTTACATTCCCAAAATAGAAGTGTAACTTCCTAATGATGTATATGATGCATCGACGTGTAAGAGAATCTCATAATGACCCCTAAATGACATGTGGACCTACGATCTCACCTAAGTGAGATGACTCACCTAATGATGTGGAAAATAACACACACCAACAGTGGAATACTAGAAGAAGTTTGGACTGGAAAAGAGGTAGATCTTTCTTTTCTTAGATTATTTGGTTCAAAAGCTTTTGTGCATGTTGATAAAGAAAATAGAAATAATTTGGATGCTAAATCCAAGAGATGCACTTTTATTAGCTATGGCTCTGGTGATTTTGGATTTCATTTTTGAGATTTAGATGATTCTAAGATTGTTAGGAGTTGTGATATTGAATGGAATGAAAAAAGAATGTATAAGGATAAAATTTTGATACCCAAGGATGAACCAATGGAAGAGTTTGTGAAATAAAGTGCATTCTCATATTCAAAATAGACATCTACAGGTATTGGCATCGGTGAGGGCAACCGGTGTCGGCAGACACAAGATCGATGTCGATAACCCAAACCAACGTCGATTCTGAAAAGAGAGGACAAGCATCATTTCGCATGGACGAATGTTAGCTATAGATGACCAATGTGGTCACTATCATAGGTTGATACTAATTTATAAAATGAGAAGATTGAGCCTCCGACACCCCGGTTTATGTTAGAAGGTCATAACGGGTAAGTAAACCTCCAAAAAGATTTACACCTTCCTTATTTTATCTATTATTGATGATAGTGGTGAACCAAGAAAGTTTTGAAGAAGCAATGTAGGATGAAACCCAAGAAGTGGGAACATGACATGGATGAGGAGATGGACTCCTTGGAAAGAACCAAACATGGGATTTGGTTAAGTTGTCAGCAGTAAAAGAACATTGTAGAAAAATGGGTTTATAGGATCAAGGAAGAAGAGGGTAGACATAAAAGATACAAGGCAAGACTTGTGGTAAAAGGGTTTGCATAGAAAGCAGGTATTGACTTTGGTGAGATTTTTTCTCCTGTAGTAAAAATGACTTCTATACGTACTGTTTTGAGTTTAGTTGCAGTAGAAGATTTGCACTTAGAACAACTTGATGTTAAGATGGATTTCCTTCACGGTGATTTGGAGGAAGATATATATATGCAACAACCGCTTGGTTATGAAGTCAAGGGTAAGGAGAAACTTGTGTGCATGTTGAAAAAGAGTTTTTATGTGCTCAAGAAAGCCCCAAGGTAATGGTATATGATATTTGACAGTTTTATGCATGAGCATGGTTATATGAGATGTGAGTTTGACCATTGTGTTTGTTTCAAGAAGCTTGAAAATGGAAGCTATATTATTTTGTTACTTGTATGTAGATGATATGCTTATTACAGGATCTAGTATACATGACATTGTTGAGCTTAAAGAAAAGTTAGCTCATACATTTGTAATGAAGGATTTAGGAGCTGCAAAGAATATCCTTGGCATGCAAATTCATAGAGATAGAAGAACAAGAAATTATATTTATCTCAGGAACATTATATCAATAAGGTGTTGGAAAGGTTCAAAATGTAGAATTCAAAACTTGTAAGTACACCTATGGCTGGACACTTCAAATTAAGAAAATATCAGTGTCCTACATCACATGAGGAGGTCAAGTACATGACATGAGTTCCATATGCTTCAGCAATTGGAAGCCTTATGTATGCAATGGTTTTACCAGACCATACATTGCACATGTAGTGGGAGTTGTGAGCAGATTTATGGTTAATCCAGGTAAAGAGCATTGGAAAGCAGTCCAATGGATACTCAAATATTTGAGAGGGACATCCAAAGTATGCGGTTATGCTTATGGAGGGTCGATACTTCTTTATGCGGCTATGTTGATTCACACATGGCTAGAGATTTGGATGGTAGGAGAAGCGCCACCGGATATGTATTCACAAGGTGAGGTGGAGCGGCAGATAGCTGGATTTCAAGATTGTAGAAGGTTGTGGCCTTGTCTACTACAGAGGCTGAATATGTTACAACTACAAAGGCTAACAAAGAGATGATATGGATGATCAGGTTCATGGAAGAGTTGGGAAAGGAGCAAGAGGATTGCAGATTGTACAGTGATAGTCAAAGTGCAATTCATCTAACAAAGAACTCAACATTTCATTCAAGAACGAAACACATTCAGTTGAGATATCACTTCATATGGCAGGTGTTGGAGGATGGGCAAATGAAACTGGAGAAAATTCATATGAATGAGAACCATGTAGATATGCTAATGAAGCCATTGGAAAAGGAGAAGTTGGAGCTTCACTCCACTTCTATTGGTCTTCAAATTTGAGACTTGAAGAGGAAGAAACATGCCAAGGAAAGGATCCAAGGATGGATTGTACGATGGTAATGCAATAATTTATCTCCAAGTGGGAGATTGTTGAGTTATGGAGCTTAATTACTTCATAAATAACATGTTTTACAACTTACAGGTTTACAAAATAACTGGCATCGGTCGGTTGATCAACGTTGGTCATCTAGGACCAATCGACATCAATTGGGGTAAGCGCATCGGTTACCTATGTGTGAAAGTTTTTATTTAAGTCACCGGATTAGATCTAACCTTTTATTAAAAGGTAATCTAAGGGTTGTAAATGCATAGCTAAGTTGCCCTAAGTTTGTATATGCTTATATAAGCTAGAAAGCTAGGGTTAGAAGATAAAAATTGACTTGTATTGTAAGAAGGAATTCTTTAAGAGAGAAAATAAAATCTTTAGAGAGAAAAAAGTACTATACATCCGTGAGAGTTGTGGAAGATTGCAAATATTCATTATATTTCCTTTGTAAAGCAAAGCAAAGATCAATAGATTGGTTGTTTCTTGGTGGACGTAGCCCACACTGGGTGAACCACGTTATATCTTATGTATTTTTCTTTCTTGCTAATTTTTGTGTTTATTGATTGTATGCTCAATTTTGATTATAGATCTCGCAACAACAAGTGTGTGTTAAACTCCAACATGGTTCGACTCATCCAAAAATTATAGAATTTTCTGAGTGTGGTTATGACAATCTCCTCCTCTTGTTCATCAGTCTTCTAGTCCATAATACTTGAATCAAGTGCAAAATCAGCTAAGTCTTCTATTCCCTCTCTTTCACCTAGGGTTTCAATTTTCATTTGCTTATTGCTTGCATAAAACATATGTGTTATAGCGTTTATTTATCATATGTGACTCTACAGTATCTTAGGGTTTAGCATTCTAGATCCCGATCATATTAATATCACATTACCCATACCTTTTAGATGTGTTTTTATTTGCAATTATTCATTTCCCGGCTAAACACACAATCTTACTCAAGGGTATGCACATGGTTGTCTATTACTGCCTTTCACTGATGAAGAATACACAATTGACATGTACAATCTACACCGCAATGGCTCTTTACGTGATTGACCTCATACTATAGCTTACCAGGTCTCTAACATATCCCCATTTTAATTTTACCATGACAATGACGATCTCTTAGATTATGTCACTTGATTCTTCTTCACATCATACACTTGGGGGCATCATGTTTACTCCCCCCTTCTATCATTATCATGTGTCTTTCACATTTACTATTATGCTTTGTGCTTCACACCCGTCTTTCTCATTCATCATATGCACATTGATACACACAACCTATATCATAACTACCCTATGACACACTCTTATGCTACAGTTCACACTTGACTATTGAGGGCTCACTATATCCAAGAACCTCACACACTACATATTTCTCACTTTGCACTTCATGATAAATCTTTCTAGCATTCTATTCTCACACATCATACCTCATTATGACATAATCTAGTTCCATGGTTCATATTTGACTACTAAGGATCTAAATTTGAAATGAACTTTGCCTTTTCTCCACTCTTTACACTTTATGCTTCATTGATCTATCTATCTAGCATACATTTTCAAACCATTTCCTGATGACTCAATCTTGTTCTATGGTTCATTATTAATTTCTAAGGGGGCATTTATAAATGAGTCTCATCTCATGCACATCCGTATATGTCCATTTGGGGGCCACATGGCTCTATCACATTCACATTGCATATCATTCCATCTCACTCATTCACATCATACTGCATATCTTGGTTACATTTACTCTTGCTTATGCTTATATGTACACTTTGTTTCACATGTTAGAAAGATGCTCAGTATGTCATTATATTTTCTATATACACATGCATATTCACTTTTTCTCTAGTTGTGAATGCAGCTTTCTCAACTCCTTTCACATAGCACAAATACTAGTCCCACCGAGGCTCTAGGGGCATCTACTTTTGTACACACCTTTAGGTGTTATTTTTTTGTTTTATATTACTTCATATTCTTACTAACACTCAACTCTATCAATATATACACATCTTGACATAAATTTTATCTTTCTAACATACTAATGGGTGCTTTATGTGCAACATTTTCTTTACAAGAATTATTTGCTACCATGGTTGTATGATATTTTGAATGATATTGTTTGAAATTGTCTTCCATTATATGCTTTTGTTTTACGGGATATTCCCTATGTATTGCTTGATTAATTTCTTATATGCTTTTGTTTTCTTCATCCCTAATTTTACTGGAGACATTGTGAGCAATGTCCCATGTTTGAAACCCACTTTTCACGGTCTACATTGTCTTTTTTCTTGCTAGATTACACATTGTCTTCCATACATATATTTTCTTGATTGCACTAACACATGTTTCTAGCCACTTTGTTTGCATGTGCCTTGGTTTTTATTGAGCACATTCCCTTCCCACCATGATATCATTTTCAAATTAGCATCAAGTCATTTCCTTTGGGTCGCATCCTCCTAATGAAATCACATGCACCCCAAATAAGGGGGGCATACATTGGGTGAATCAGTCACCCCATATAACAACTCAAAGCTTTAATAAAGGCCTGCACAATATAGGAGAATAAAAGAGTTATAGTCACATAATGGCCCAAAATTTGACTTGGGTCCTCAGTACGACACAGACGCCAACGCCCATATACAAACACTAGCAACTAGGTTCTCCTAACCTTTTTAGGCACCTATGACCAGGGGAATTACAATTACTTTATCTGATGAACTCAATTTTTAGTAGTTCATAAAGTAATTTCATAGCACAAGCACAATCCTCTAGTAATCAAAATGCATTCTATCTTCTTTTTTACTTAGATCGAATGTGGAACAAAGTAGGATTTGAAGACATTAAATCACACACTTGGGTACATTTCTAGGTCTTGATCACATACCACTATTCATATGATTCCTAAGTGAGAAAAGTAGTAATTAACACGTCTTTATCCTTTTTTCTTTCTTAGTGGTCTTTACACACCTCACTTTGCCCAGTTTGAATTTCACTGTTTTATCTTTCTTGCTCTGACACCAAAGCACCTGAGTGCCGCCTTGTCCCCTCTCAGGTGCCCCTAACCTCTTTATATCTTATTCACCCCTTTTGGGCCTCTTTTATCTTTTGGGCATCTTGTTTTCTTGGTATTCGACCTTATAGAGGTTAATTACGAAATTCAACCAAGGGAATCATATAAATACAAACATATATGATCATAATAAAGGACCAAGCTCTAAGCATCTATTACTATCACGTAAGGTTGCATCCAAAGGCACTTCAATAACATCAAATCATCTATCTAGCTTCATTCAAGGGATAAGGGACTACATTTTCTGCATACACGCATAGGAGGGAAAGTTCATTTTTCCATCCACACATCTATTTACTTTACTACATTTAAAATTATTGCTTGTTATTCGGATATCTTTCACAAGAGCCACCTAGGGCACGATTCTACACACACACAAAACTACATGGAGTTTGAGATGTAGTGTAGTGCTCGGTCATAATTTCACTTTGTCTGGTGACCACCAGGGTCATCATTTACTCCCCATTTGTAACTTTTTCTTTTTAGGATTTGATGTGTTTTGGGGTTTTGTGGGAGATCATTTGTTTTGCAGGTTATAAGAGAATTTTGTGATCAACACGCCACTTACTGAAAACCAACATCAAATATTAACAAACATCTTGCGACACTACAAAAATTAGTTTATGAGGTTTTTCATAATCATGGGCACCCCGTAAGGAGTCTCAAGTGCTGGCACTCGACCTAGTCCGGACACCCTGGTCCAACTTATTCCGATAGTTCCCGATTTTTCTGTGCCTAGTTGTGACAAAATCCTCCTCATGTTCATCAGTTTTTCAGCTCAATACATCTCTAGGATTATTGCAAAGTCAACTAAATCTCTTATTCCATCTTTTACACGTAGGGTTTCATATTTTTCTAGGTTATTTCTTAGGTTATATTTGTACATCATTGATTATCATTTCATTGTGACTATGTAATTAGGGTTTATAATATTTTCAATATTTTTAAAATCATGATCACACCATTTGCAGTGGTGTATAGATTTGGGAAGTAGTCAGGGATGGAGAATAACATTAGAACTTTCTCCCCAACACTCTTATGTTGTGGCGTGAAATTGGCCAAAAAACTCAAACTTGGGCATAAGATCGCCTAAAAAACTCATTATTGGCGTGAGATCGCTAAAAAAACTCATTCGTGACATGATATTGTCCAAAAAAATCATTCGTGGCATGAGATCGCCCAAAAACTCATTCTTCTACAACAATTTAGGACACTTTCTATCCTTTTCACTCATCACAAATCAGGTGCACATGTTCCTTTTTACTACTTTTTTACATTTTTACATACTTTTACATACTTTTAACAAAGTTTTCATAACACATGACTTTGAATACTCTTTCACTCTTCTTTTGCAGTCTGTCCTTAATCCACAACAAAAAATAGTCCTTCATCAAGTGACAATGACAATAAGTAGAACACGATCGACACATACATTTCACCCCTAGGGTCACTTCCTCTTCCTTATCTTCCACACTTCATTTTTATCACTCCATGTTTTTTCTTGTCTCTTTAACACACTTTTGCCATCGATCTACATGGTTATCAGGTATGCATCTCTTATCTACTTTATGTTATCGAGTATTCACTCAATATAAAGTGGGGGCAAATGTAGACACAAAATCACACACTTGGGTACATTTCTAGGTCCTAATCACATACTATTATTCATATGATTCCTAAGCGAGAAAACTAGTAATTGACATCTATCTTTGGCCTCTTTTATGTCTTTCTTGTTTCCTCTTTGGTCTTGCACACCCCACATCCCATTCTAATCTTCATTTATTTATCTTTATTAACTCTGGACACCAATGCCCAACTAGGATGTCAACGCCCTCATCCTTTTGGGTGCCCCCGACCTCTTTATATCTTGTTCACCTTTTTTATCTTTTGGGAATCTTGTTTTATTATGGGTCGACCTTTTAGTTGTTAATTATGAAATTTGAACAAGGAAATCATATAAATATAAAGTTACATGACCGTAATAAAATACCAAACTCTAAGCATCTATTATCACCACCTAAGGTTGCATCTAAAGGCATTCTAAGAGCATCAAAGGAATCCATCTAGCTATCATTCAAGGGACAACATTTTCTGCATACACTTCATAGGAGGGAAGTTCATTTTTCCATCTACACATCTATCTACATTGCTACATTTAGCTATTTCTCACTATCAAGTGCATCTTGTATAAGAGCTTCATACGACACGATTTGTACACACACGCACAAGAACTACATGGAGTCGAGATGTAACCCAATGCTCAATCATAAGTTCACTTAGTCGAGTGACCGTCAAGGTCGATTCGACTCTTCGTTTGCATTTTTTTCTTTTATAGGATTTTATGTGTTTTGGGGTTTTATAGGATATAATTTGTTTTGCAAATTACTGGTGAACTCTACGATCATTCAACAACACACATGTGACAAACAATAAAGGTTAGAAATATTGGTGTGACACAAAAACTAGATTTTGAGATCCCGTGCAATCATAGAGGCCTCTAATGCCTAAGCACCTCGACCCAATCCAGGAGCTTGGTCTAGGCTCATCTGAAAATTATAGAATTTTTTGTGTGGTTGCGACTATCTCTTCCTCTTGTTCATCAGGCCTTCCAATCCAAAATACTTTGGTATCAAGTGTAAACTTAGCTAAGTCTTATATTCCCTCTCTTGTACATAGGGTTTCTATTTGCATTTACTTATTGCTTGCATCAAATCTATGCTTTAGCATTTATTTATCATACGTGACTCTGCAATATCTAGGTTTAACATAAATTTACATTTTGTTAAATCACCTAAAAATGTACCCAAGTGCATAAATTTTTTGTCTAGTTTTGTCCCCACTTTATGTTGTTGAGTGAATACTTGAGAACAAGAAGTAAATAGAAGATGCATACCTTGTAATCCTATAGAGGAGTGTAGCCATAGTGTGTCGAGTGGACAAGTAAAACATGAAGTGATCGTAATGTGAAGCGCGAAGACTAGGAAATGTAAGTAGACCACTGGGGGTGAAGTATATGCATAATAACATATTATTGGAGCTTGTGTTTGTTGATGTGAGTTTCTTCTTGTTGTGTATTAAGGATGAACCTACAAAAGAAGAGCGAGAAAGTAGTCAAAGTTCCATATGTGAAAAATCGAGTAATGTATGTATAAATAAGTAAAAAGTGTGTAAAGGAAAGAGTGCACATGATGTGTAAGAGAGTATGTGATAGATAATTGTATTTTTGTACTTTGGAGATTGTTGCTGGATTTGAATGCTTTATTGCTGATTGTTACTGTCTCTTTAGCAAATCTTAGGAGATCTTGTACAAATTATTCTTTCAGACCTTTCGTGGGCTCATCACAAGTTGGTATTATTCCCCATGGATGGAATGATTGATATCATCTTCATCTCCAAATGGGAATGAGAACATCTCCTCTTCATGGATAAGCATACAAGCTAATTTCTCCATTTGTAAATCATCAAGAACCATTTCCTCTTCTTCTTGGCTCACATCATTCAACAAATCAGGTATATCCTCTTCAAACTCAAAGTTCCTCAATGATTCTTCGAGATCCATACTCCTTTGGGAAGGAATGTTTGGTCTTATCAAAATGGGAATATCCTCTTCTTCTTTAGTTGTTACGAAAAGATTCATCCTTATGTTTTTGGTACAAAATGTTGGATTTTGGATTTCCTACTTTTTGCACTCGTACCTTATCTTCTTCTCTAGAAACAATTTCTCCATGTCTCCCTTCACTGGTATGGTTACGGAAGACCAATTCATCTAAATTTTACCCCCAACTGCTGCTTGTCAAAAAACCCTACTTAGCAACATTCCAAATGAAGCCAGAATGTCTACTACCAAAATCATTGCTAAAACCTTCTTATCTAGAAATTTGATGAGAGCCACCTGTGCATCTTTGACCTTCCCTACAAGTGGGACCTATTTTTACTCCAGGGAGTAACAAGAGCCACCGGGTGGAGTTATGGTGAGTTTGAGAGCCTTGACGACCTTTATAGGCATTACATTGTTAGGAGGCACTAGAATCTATTATGTAATTGTTCAATACATATTCTCCAATGAGAAGGGAGACATAGAAAGGTTCAACCTTATCAATCTTGGATGCACTCAAAGAAAGCATGTTTTATGAGGGAGGTGTAGGTGGGTTTGGTAGTATTCCTTTAGAACTAGGAGCTACAACATTGGGTGTTAAACTACCACTCCTGATGTATTGAACAAATCTCTCGAATTATTCGGGGTGAGTCCGTAGATATTCAGTTTCAGTAATCTGCACCTTGGCTTTGTTTACATATTCTATGAAGTCAAAGGGAGTAGATGTGGACAAGGGGAATAAAGGGACTAATTTTGGAGTCGGGGTAGGTTTGGAAGTAGGGTTTAATGCTTGGGGAATATAGGGTATTTTGAATGACACACTAGGAAATTTTGAAGCACTTAGTTAATACAGGAGTAGATTTAGATTTAGAACTGGAAGGAACATTGGAAGACTTGGAGTAGCGAATGACTTCATGTTTTCTACGGGGTTAGGTTTCTCTAGTGAAGACTCGATATAAGGTGGGAGTGGAGATCCTCGATTGATTATTTTGTTTTAAGGAGTCACCACAGGAGGATCATCAGTCTTCTTATTTTTAACAACAAGGTGGAGGAAGAGGCTCCATTCTCGAGGCCGAGCATGAGTGAATACCGCACATGAGAAGCTAGGTGAATCTTCTAGTCATCTTCATCTCCTCTAGAATACTCACATAATCTGATTTGTGTATCAATCTCAAGCTCATCAACTTCTAGGAGATCATCACCTTCACTTTCTTGTTCAAGCTCTACTTCACTTTCATGAATCTTACAATTTGCGTTCACGGGGGCCTCTAAGGCAATCCTTCGGGTGTTCCTATAATTTGTTTTGTGTTGTTTCTTTGAGAAGATACTCATTCAAAGAATTCCCTCTTCAAAGATTCCATCTCATTTTCCAATTTTTGCAGCAATGGATTGGTTCTCTCATCTCCAGGATGTTGGGCCTTGCCCTTTGATGGATTCTTGATATTTCCAGAGAGGATGATATTGTCATCAAGTTCAATGGCCATCCTTTGTGCTTCTACAATGTTCCTTGGTTGAAATCTTCGTAGGAAAAATCCTACCTTCGGTGATTGAGCATTGATGAAGAATATCTTAACATTGTTTTTTAGATGACGAATCTTCTTCTAGTACCCTACAAAATAACTGTTTGAAATGAGCCACAAAGTTTCTCATAGTTTCACTTTATCCTTTCTTCATTTGAGCCAACTGCACCAAGAGGTCCTGATAGTCTTCAATTGATTTAAATATTTCCTCGAAGGTAGTCTTGATGTTGTTCCAACCAGTGATGGATTGGGCAGGTAGGAGGTAGAACCATTCTGCTACTTTTTCTTGGAGAGATTCCACGAATAATCTTATGGTAACATCTTCATGTTCAACTCCAAGAATCCCGCATGATGTGGTGAAAGTGACAATGTGTTCTTCAGGTATTTGTGTGTCATTGCCTTTGAAATTTGGATTTTTTTTACGGGAAACTATTGGTAAGTCGTGAAGAGGTGGTTTGAGAGTGAGTAGGCATGTATTTCTTCCCCATGGAATAATGGGTTGAGGTCTTTCCACTTTGTCTGCCATCGTTGTTTCTATTTCTGCTCTTGTTTGTACAAATCTTCTTCAAATTATCCTTCCTCTGGGAACTCGATGCTCAACGATGGTTGAAAAATGGGAGAATTCGAAGGGTGAGTATCAACGGGAGTTTGGATGGGATTTCCAGATGAACTACTTGATGACCCAGATGGCGATGAGGCTTGAGCAAAAAGTAGGGATTGTCTCTGACTCGCTAGATTTGCAAAGCCTCAAAAATGGGGTAAAAATTCCTCTTGATCTATTCAACATGGTGTATCTCTTTTCACCATATTTTAGAAATTCTTATAGTGGGAATATAAAAGGACATTGTGGAATATGAAAGTTCACGTGTAGGAATTGATGATCCATCTTTCAAAGAATAAATTTCCATGAACTCTTTTTTTTTTTTCAATATTTGATTTTTTTTTATTTTGGACCTTGCGGTCATATTTTGGGTGTAGATGCTGCTAAATCTACCCCACGGTGGGCACCATAAAATGTTGGCGAGAAAATTTGTCGGGGGACAAACTTGTGGATTCCTTGCCAATGCTCTAAGAATCTAAGTCCCTCTACTTAACCAATGCTGTATCATCTATGCATGGACAAGTGAAATGAGTTTTATCTTGGTTGGCCTCACGGTCGGGATCCACCGGGGCACTCCATTGACCTTGTGGAAAAAGCTTACATATATCTGTAAGGGACGAATTTTCTAGAAGAGCGGGAAAGGGAGTGAGAATGTTAGACAAGGGAAACTAATGTTGCAAGTAGGAAATCAGATGCTTACAAACACTAGTTGGAAGTTTCATCACATGCATTAGAATTTAGAAGAAAACAAATTTGCATAACAACAACAAGACCAAATAGCATTTAATGAGCACAAAGTATCACTAAACTCCTTAGTAAAAAAAGGCTAAAATTCCTTCTTCTTGTATTGATGGTACATAGCTTAAGAATGGAAGACATTTTAGAATGAGGGAAATGGAAGAAATTTTTCTATCTCTTTGTTCTCTTCACAAGGATATCTCTCTCATGAATTCACAAGAATAGCTAAGAATAATTTCAGAATTCGAACCCCTTTGAATGAGGAGCTCATTACAATTTATAGTAGAGGAATGACTCTTCATCTTCCCATGACCCTTCATATGCCTTATTTATGACTTTAGACTATTCATATTCCTACAAAATATTAAGTCCCTTTTATAAAAACAAGGCAACTTAATTACATCATGTTTCTAAAGTCACTTTTTGAATAACTTAAAGGCATATTAAAAAGTGCAAACCCCAATGAAGAATTAGAACATTTAAAGAGAGAGAAATTTGGGGGAAGAAAGAGAAAGAGAGAGGATGTCACTCTTGATGAAGTCAAATGATCGTTGTTAATGGAAAGCTCTAATGTGATAAAATTATGAATCTTTGCAAGCTTTGCACTCTTCTAAAAATCCTTCAAAATGGATCATGTATGTTTTGGAAAGAGTGTTTAAAAATACTTTTGATGAATGGTTCTGCGATGACCACAAACGCGACTCATGAAGATTCCCTCAAAAGAGATAGGAGCTCAAAATTGGCCCTGCCAAGTTGAATGAATTGTTTCCACCAATGACCACAATTTCCAACTTGTTACCCGAACCATGCGGTGAGTATCGAAAGACACTGTCAATGTTTCCTGAGATGAGTTCAGAAAGATCCACGAGATACTTCAAAGATGCTTCATGCGAAGATGTTATGACCCACTGGTGAAGATGACATACTGCGGAGATGAGCATTGAATGCAGTGAAGGAAATATTCAGTGACAACGCCCATTCTATAAATTTTATTCCTACCATCTCTTAATACTTACTATTTATAGAAAAAGCAACTTACTATTTTTAGTAAGTGTGAAAAATCAACTTCCTCGAACCTCAGCTGGATGTTGCAACTCGATTTCCTTTTCTCCCTGCGTTTCTCTCACCTTCTGGATCAATTTTTTATTTTTAGCAGGTGCTCGTGGGACCACTTACTATTTTTAGTAAGTGTCAATTTTGGACCAAGATGATGTTTCGATGAATTTTCCACTGCAACACTTCTTTATTTTCAATGCCTCTTTCATAGTTTCTTCAATTGATGACTTTCCCGAAATGGCAGTTCTCTATATAAAAGACCTACTATTTTATAAAGTAGGCTTGTGGAGGTCCGATTGATGTGGAATGAATTTTTTTGATATGGGTTTTTTCCCAATATCGTCCCTCTGAAATCTTAGACCTACCCGATCAATAGTTTGGGATATTTTAAAACTTGAGTTTTGACTGACAACACTTCTGAACATGGTAGCCATTGATAGAACTCGAAAATTACAGGTATGGTTTTCTCCTCTATTCATGATGAAAATAACGTTTTTGATATGGGTTTTTAATTCTTGTGCTTCTGGTGAAATCTCTCTTTGATCCGATTCTTAGGTTTGACGGAAATCAAGCTTTTTTCTTTATTGTGCTAAGAAAGAGACTTCTTCACTACAATCACTCCTTGTTGTGGATGGAAGATCTGTTATGGGTGTTTTAATAGTCTCCAAAAATTATGAACATAACAAAAATTCCTCTCAATCCATGCAATGGTTTCTTTAGATATGTTGGAATTTTCATTTCATGGCCATGAGAGTCTTCAGATGTTTTTCTCCCTCATTCTTTGTTCTTCAAGCTCTTATGATAAACATTCTCTTTGAAACCTACATGCTATCATGGAGTGGAGGATATTGTCACTATGGTAGAGCTAGTACAAGGTATAACAATGGTGAACAGTGTATATGGTAAGAGCAAGTTACAAAGCAATGGTAGTGTTAAGCTGTGAAAAGGTTAGAAGTTAGAAGCGAGAAAGAAAATGGCGGGAGGATTTTAAAAATTTCAAAATTACAAAGTAGGGAGTGAGGAGAATTTTCATGTCCCTCACGTCCCTTAAGAATTATTGAATGAGAGGGACATCATTTTGCATGCGGTGCACAGTCGTGACACATGGCGAGAATCCGATAGTGAAGGTTTAAGCCCAAAAGCAAGCGAGAAGCACTGAGTGGCTGAAAACTTGGTCATATGAGGAACCATGAGGCTTCTTGGGGGATGGGAAAATTTTTGTGTCCCTTATGTCCCTTTGCATAAAGGTAAAAAGGAGATCAATTTTCACAGCGCACTAGTTGATGACATGTGGCGATTTGATGATTGAGGATTTAAGCTCCACTAGCTCCTGAGGGCTGAGAAAAAGCACTAGAGAGGGTCATATGAGTGACCAAAAGACTCCCTTGGGGAAGGGAAAATTTTAATGTCCTTGATGTCTCTTTTCAAAAAGAGGCACGAGGGAATCAATTTGCACGGTGCGCTAGAAGCCACCACTTGTCAGTGATCTGATGGTTGAGGGTTTGAGCTCCTACAAACATCTAGGAGTTGAACTAACACCCAAGAGGTCGTATGTGTGTTCGGAGGGATTATAGGGGTTGCACACATTTTTATGTCCCTCATGACCCTTTTATTGAGGGATAAAAGGACCCAAAATTGTGCCGACTCTAAAGGCGACACGTGTCCATCCTGAATTTTGACTAACTGCGAGAACTCACCAAGAGGGTAACTTGAAATGACAATATCTTGAGTTCCCAATGGAATTTTTTGGTGAAATTTTATATGAAATTAACTTAAATTTGACTTATGAATCTAATGGTTAGGTTATTAGATATTTATTCATCTATCTAAGCCATTAAAACATGGATTTGTGATTTGGTCCCTTACTTGTGCACGAGAAAAATTACTTGCAGACCCATTGAGAAAAAGTGTTTTGAAAAAAATAATTTCACCATCTTGTAGGGCTTGGAATTCCCTTCTGAATATGTCTTATTTTTTCTCCTAAATCCATCTAGAGCTCACAAAATCACCTTCCAAATATCAGTAGTTTTTTTGGCTTGTGTACTGCCTAGGCCTGTGAACCCTAATTTTTGTCAAGCAACTGCCCAAATATTCCAAATCCTTTCTAAATCTTCTTGAATCACTTCCATGATGTTTTTATGCCTTTAATTCAGCTCCATGCTAGATTAGGTTCCTCTGTTTCACTTCAGGGTTATTCTAGTCATGAGAAGGCCACCATAACCCTTCCCACAACCTGTTATCGAAATTTGCATTTTCAATGAATTCCAAAATCAGCTAGGGGGTTCAATTGAATTTCGTAAATCACCTAGGGGAATGATTTAACATCATCTGGGAGGTCATGGGACTGGTTGGGTAGACTTGGTGTCCTTGTAAGAGTGAATTTTGAAAATTTTGGCACATGTGTATCGTTGTAATCTGGAAAATTGCCAATTTCCCTATTGCACATTTACATGACAACACTTTTTTAACTGAATTTTAACTTGATTGAATGATTTTTTTAACTAGAGGCAAGTGCCTGATATCAAAGAACTATATTGTAAACTACTTGAAACTATGTTAAATTGAGAAATTGATTTTTTTCCCTTAGAAGACAAACATCCACGAGGGACACAAGTGGCCACCGCTACTTTCCAGTACCAGGCGCTAGTGTCTGCTCTATGTTTTGGGGCCAAACATGATTCCAGACCAATCTATAAATGTGTACTAGTGTAATTTTTATATTGTGTTGATCTTTTCCTAGAGCGATTTGTTCTACCAATAGATGCCTCCCTTCGTTTGAGGTGCATGTGATGATTGTAAGAGAATGTGGTCCAAAGGATAGGACCCAATACCAACATGCATGTTTGAGAGTGCATACCTATAGGGGTAGGGGATGTGCATGGTAGAAACCAAGGCACATGTAAACAATGTAGGCTAGAAAAAAGTGTTAGTATAAAAGAGCTAGTATGCAATAGAATACAATGTGATAAGTAACTATGAAGGAAATAAGTACCAAAAAAGTGGGTTATATACATCGGACATTGATCACAATGTCACAAGATAATCAGTCGATCTTTGACGACCATAAATGCTTATAGTCAACCAAGACATAGGGCATATTCCACAAACAATAACAAAGAATAACAAACAATATCAAGCAATAAGTTGCACAAAACCATGGTTGTCTGAGAGGTTTGCGAGGAAAATACTACACATGAATCACCCTATAGCATGTTAGAAAGATAAATAGTATGTCCAAGCATGTAATACCAATGCAAATTAAGTGATAGTGCTAAGATTAGTAAGTACTTGAAATGATAAAACTTGTGTTGAATAGAGTATGATAATATCAAAAGGTAGATTCCCTAGGAGCCTCGTTGGGATTGGTAAAGAGCACTATGTAGTTATAGAAGTGCCCACAAGAGGATAGAAGTTCCTAGGCACTAGTGACGATCACGGGTGCTAGTGTCCACTCAAATGCTCGAGTTGTGGCCTTTTTGGGCTGGAGAAGCTTTGTTATTGATCTTCATTTGTCACTTTGGTTTTTCTCCAATGTCGTCGGTTGTACTTGTAACTTGAAAAATAGATAGCTAACTACACATACCCACAAACCACATCAAACCTAATAAAGAATATGCAGAATGGGGAGTTGGACTAACCTTAGCGGTGACTCAAAGAGTGATCTTACGACCAAACACTATACTACATCTCAGACTCTATGTATTTATTTGTGTATGTGTGTGTAATGATGCCCTAGGTTGCCCTTGTGTAAGTTGCACTATGATAGCAGACTAGATCTAGATTTCTCCAAGTATGTAAATGTGTGAGATGGAATAAAATGAACTTCCCCTCTTATGTTGTGCATAACCAAAGTGATGCAACCCTTATCCTTTGCATGAATGTTCTAAATGTATGCCTTTATAATGCTCTTGTGCCTTGATGCAAGCTCAGGTGGTGATAGATAATGCTTATAGTGTTTGGTCCCTTATTTGAGAGAAATAACTAAGTATATATGTGATTCCCTTGTTTGAATTTTGTAATTGACAACTGAAAGGCCAACCCAAAGTACTAAAAGGTGTCTAGAAGTAAAAGAGACCGAAAAGGGTAAGAAAAGGATAGAGAGGGCCAGGAGTACCTAGGAGGGACAGGAGCACTTGGGTGCTTCATCCTAACCGAGCGCTAGTTTTGAGGCCATAAAAGATAAATCAATCAAGTATCAACAAGGTTGTAAGATGTGTAAGTGTAGACATAGAAATTGGGTACCAACCCTTCTAGCCCCTTCCAATTAATTAATTGACATACACCTAACCATGACCCCTCCTCACATCATTATTAATTTAATTACCTAAATTAAATTAATTTCCACCTCACCCTCCACCTCACCTCTCCACCTCATCCTACACCTATTCCAAGCCTATTAATTAATCTAGATAAAGTCCACACTACCCTTAAATAACTAGGACTCATTATAACCCTAACTTTAATTGCCTATCATTCCTCCACCCAACTTCCCTCTCCATTTAGCGTCATTCCACACTCTTGACCAAGAATCAATTTTGAATCACTCCAAAATTGAAAAGAAAAGGCTATTTTTAGCAAAGTATGATATTTTCTCCTAATCAATGCTTTTGTATTCTCTTGTAAAGGCACATGGTTATTATTAGCATGTAGCCTATTTTTGAAAGGTGCATGGGTGGTGAAGGGAAAGTCCCCACCCCTATATATATGTATTTATTTGCATGGTTTAGAGAACCCGTTGATACCATTTTGATTGTAGAGTTATGTTGTTTGTTTTGTTCCCGTGTGCATGACTCATGATGACATTATTATGATGTATGAAGCTTCTGTGTTTTATAGTATTTAATATAATGGATCATATTGGCTGGATATTGGTGTTAGATGTGACTAAACATGGTTCTTGCATGGTAAATCTCATTATAATAATTGTTTAGTCAATATTTCCTATGGTTTAGATCTAGATCTAGTTTATGCACTGTGGATTGTTTACTATCTATTATGAATCTGGATATATACATACTCAATCATGTTAACATTCTAGATAAAAACTCTAAAGAGGGACTTGGTACCCTTGCACTGCTTCAGGTGAGTGCTCAGTTCGGTGAGTGATGTGTCAACGCACCTTGGGCTATTTGTAGTGAATTCTAGGCTACATCATTGGTTCCATTGTTGTTGAGACCTCTTTCTCAACTATTTTTCAGGATGTTGCATGATGAAGACATACCGATTGACCTTGGCCAGTATTGAGGAGTGGTTAGAAGATCTAGAAGAAGAGTATGCTCATAGATTTAGCACTGGACCTGATTTTAATGCACACAGTGTGGGTTGAACAGAACTTGTATCACAAGATTGTATGAGATGTTCTTTTCTTATTTTCCTATAGAGTTGTATGAGTGGCTGGTTGCTTATGTGTCTAAGAGGAATTGGAGGTTTCACATGCTTGTTTGGATGTAGGAAGAATTCCAAGCCTTGTATGATGTAGATCTAATTTGGACACGCTCTATGTGGATGTTTGGTTCCATGGTGTTTTGAATAACTATATTCTTGAGTATGCATAGTTTCACTTACTCTTTCCCAGAGGTTGTTGAGTTTTAGTTTTTGTGTGAACCCAAAGGATCGTATTTTGTGGTATTCCACTGGTGATCAAGATCTTGATTGTAACCCTAGATTTGGAAGAGAAGTCGATGGCTAACTAAACCCCACCACACATGGGGGTGAGTAGGATTGGTGAGGATGGTGGACCTAGCGAAGAAAGGTAAAGGAAGAAAGGTGGATTAAGTTCAATGAGGCATGTGAGAGGGATTTAGAGAAGCAACGTGAAGTTGCAAAATGGATGGCATTGTGGAGAGAGATGGCTTGTGAAGGATTTAGAGCTCACGTAGAAGACATGGAGCCAAAGCATCTGGAACTCCCCCATTTGGGAAAGCATGGTAGAGAACCCTCTTCACCTCGATGATGAGAGCATGCTTTGGAGAGAATGACATGGGCCATGGGCACATGTGATCTACCTACCTAGTGACCTAGCCCTTGTGCTTGGTTTTCCAGTTTCTATGATAGTTATCAATAATCAACAAGCTAGTGTGAGTAGTAGAGTTGTAGTAGATAGAGTTAATTTGTAGTCAAGTTTAGGAGTTAATCAGGAGCTTATTCATCTATGGTGCAATCATCATCTACTTTATTTGGAGGACTAGTTGGAGGTATCTTTTCTAGTGCATCATCGACACAAAACGTGGTGCACATAAAACCTTGGCATAACATCTGGAAGTAGTGCAACTTCATAGATTGTGGGCATTCAGTTTAACAAACCATCAAAAACATAAGGTAGTGCATCCTCTTGTCGTCCATTTTGCCTACTTAGGGGGATCCATAGGATCGGGAGGATCAGGTGGCTCGGGTGCTTTGAGGATCTGGGTGGATCTGGAGGTGGTGGAAATACAAGAGGAAACATAGGAGGCTCTAGATCTTGGTGGGCAAGGTCCACACCAACCTCAACAAATTTACATGGAGATGTCTCTTCATCTTCTAAAGTATAGAGGCATTGAAGATGCAAAAACACATGTGCATATGTGTGAGATACTATGGCACGTAAAGGGGATTATAGCTCTAGAGCACAAGGTAAGTCATTTTGTAACTACATTGCAGGGATGCACACACAATTGGTATATAAAGTTTGATCCTGATCAGACTTGTGTGGACTATACAATGCTGCGAGATGCTTTCTTAAAGGAATTTTATATCCCTGAGTTTGAAGTAAAAAAATCATAAGCATGCATTCAAAGACATTAAGCAGGGCACTACTGAAAGTGTTCGGGAATATGATGCTTGGTTCAAGACTCTTTTGTCTAAGTTATCTTATGACATCCATGTAAGTCAACATGCACAATGGTTCATTGGAGGATTGATCATGCCTTTTAGAAGGTGCTTTCACATAAGACTTATACAGATCCATGTGAGGCACTTGAAGTAGCCCTACATGTTGAGGAGGTAGGAAGTGTGGACACATGGGAGTGAGCCCATTCTTGGAAGCTCATATAACAACAATGGAAAAATAGTTTGAGAAATTATTTGCTAATTCATATGAGACACATGCGTGTGGAATTTGGTGTACAGATTGTGAAGTAGAGGGCATACTAAGGATAGTTTCCCTCAAAATCGGTGCACTCCTTGTTGCTAGATTGCGAGATATGTCACTTGGACCACAGTTTAAGTTGGTGCCCATTATTACAGTGCGATAAGAAAGAATGTGTCTAGTTACTATAAGATTTGTAGGTCCTCGACTCATGATACTAAAGATTACAGGTTGATTGATCAGATCCATGATGTCATTGATATTGGCATATGATAGATTGGTGTTGTAAATAATTCCAAGGAGAAAGGTGAGCATCATGACTATGACCATGACCATAATGAAGGACACTCTGATGGAGGTCGTGGTAGAGGTTGAGGATACCATGGTGGATTTAGAGGTCGAGGTCATGGGGGGGAAGGAGTGATTTCCCTCATGGGACTTGTTATACATGTGGATCTCCTGATCACTACAAGATGCATGAATGTCCACAAAATATTGTGTGTTCTTTTTTTGTGGAAAGAATCATAGTTATGAAGAATGCCCAAACTTGTATGAACACTTAAGAAAGAAACATAAAAAGAAAATAAGGGTGCGGGAATGGTTAGAGTACAACACGTTGTGGAAGACCAATGGATGTCAAAGTTAGCACGGATCTTGAGTTGGTACATGTGAAGATTACTACACATGCGTTGAGGCTATGCGTGCACAGGAAAGCTCTCTGAATAAAGCCTTCTACCATTACTAAGGAGGAAGTCCTACATGCAAATATATCTAGACCCATGCATCAAAAGGAGGTTTATCAAGAAACCATGGAGGTAATTCAAAATTTACAAGGTGAGATACAATGTTTGAAGGAACAATCATGGAAGTTAGAACAAAAGAAAGCAATGAGCTCCATCAGAAAGATGTTGATGATTTGAAGGAGGTTTGCAAGATGTTGCACCAAGAGAACATTATTCCATTTGTTAGGGAAATGGTTGAAGGGAAACACTCTGCACACTAGGATTGAGCATGAGAGACAAATTTTGCATGCTAATATTCCTCCAGATAGTTTGGATTATGACAAGGAGATTACTCTAAATGTTGTTGTTGATGGTTGGATTTTGAGTAACATTTGATTGACACAGGCGTAAAAGTGAATGTACTCACTTTGGATGCATGGGTTTAGATGGGTAGACCTCCATTATAGCCATCCTCTAATGTGTTGTTCATGGAAAATCGAAACTAAGGCCATGCCCATTGGAGTTTTAAAGATGCATCCATTACTATTTAGGGGGCCAAGTTCACTGGGGATTTTGAGGTCTTAGCACTTGCAGAAGTAGATAATTTTCCCATTACTTGGGTGCCCTTGGTGTTATGTAAACAACGTTGACCTACATTTCAATAAGGGTATATCATTTTGAGAATAAGGAAGAATGTGTCATTATCCCTTTGACAGATGGAAAATCTGCACCTTATGTAGAGCCCTTAAGTGAAGAAGACTTGAACAAAATTTATGTGTGCACCATTCGAGATCTAGAAATTCTTGAGCCATCAAAGGAAGGAGTTCTCCAATGGGATGATGCATAGTCCATGAGTGATACTACAAGTGTTTGCATGTGACAATTGGGCACATGACACTTATGAAATGGTTGGGCATGAAGTAAAGTGCAGCTGCATGTGTCAATAAGCCACACAATATCAGGCATTTGGGCAGCAACTAGTACCAAAGTACACAGGTGAAGAGAATCCAGAAGTATTCCTTCTTTCTATGGAAGTTCAATGGGAATGTCATAGGTGGAAAGAAGGAACATGTTAGTGTATACTCTATGCAGGGATGACAACAACACTATTGGTGGATGGTTCATAGGGATAATATTTTGGAGTGGAGAGAAGTAAGGATTGCTTTATCTACTAGGTTTTTAGGAGCAATGCACCTACTCAGATCTATGCATTTCATGGTAATGATCTTGTTTAGCACCATGTTCAGTAGTGTGAGAGACTCTGACAGAGGGGGAAGCTTTACCACCTTCGTTGTGGGTGCATAAGTTTTATTTCACCTTGTGAGGTTGCGCGTGCGCATGCATGGTATATCTATGCAGAGTTGAATAGAGAGACTGAAAATTGGAAAGAACTTACTAAAGTATGATTCAAACCTTTGACTATTTTTCTTAAACCTCTAGGTGAATGAGGCATTACGTAGTTATGAAGCACTTAACTATGGGAGATAGTGCAAAGGTGAGAGTTACTTCAGGAATTGTTTGGTGAGTCAGACTTGGTGGCACATTTTGAAGAAGAAGAAAGAGATGCGAAACAACTTGGGTGCCTTTTAGAAAGAGAAAATGGTAAGATGATCTACATGGTTGATGATGAAGAGGTAGAGAACATAGACATTGAGCACATAGAGGGTATGTGAAAGTCTTGGATAGTGTAAGATGAGAAGGCACACCTACCATGAGCCTATGAAGACCAAGAAAGTGAACATTGGAATGGATGTTGAACCTAAGGAAGCCATTATCGAGATTACTGGTTTGACTCTAAAGTTGCTAAAATCATTGAGTTGTTGCATGACTTTCAGGACTTGTTCCCTAGAGGCTATCATGAATTGAAAGACATACATGAATCATTGGGAGAGATGAAGATAAAAGTTAAAAGAAGGTGCATGCCCAGTTTGGAAGAGGCCTTACAGGATGAATCCAAACTTGTGCATCAAGGTAAAAGAAGAAATTGAAAAATGTTAATTTCTGGGATCATTGTGCCCATCGAGGAGTCAAAATGGGTGAGCCCTATGGTGATCAACATCAAGAAAGATGGTAGAATCATAATTTTTGTGGATTATAGGAGTTGAATGTTGCATGTGTGATTGATCCCTTTCCCACACCATTTACTAAAGAAATCTTGGAGGGTTGCAGGGCGTGAAATATACTCCTTCACTAATGGATTCTCTAGATATCATCAGGTAAGGATAGCTAGAGAGGATCAAGAGAAGAAAAATTTCACCACCGAGTGGGGAAGTTTTGCATACATGGTTATGCCCTTTGGATTAAAGAATGCACTGTAGTATTTTCATGCATAGTGGTACAAGCATTCTAGGATTTTATTCACAAGTTCTTGTAGGTGTATCTGGATGATTGGACAGTCTATGGGCTCATGAAAGATCATTGTGATAATTTGAGGCTGATGTTTGAGAGATGTAGGTAGTTGAGCATCTCTTTGAACATTAAGAAATGTATATTTTCCACCCCTTTTGGAATTTTTTTGGGGCACATCATCTGTAAAGAAGGCTTGTTAGTGGATCCTACTAAGGTAGGTTGTGATTTTGGGCTTAGAGGAACCTACTAGCCAAGTGAGGTGTAAAATTCTTGGGGCACATGGGTTATTACAAAAAATTTATTAAGGGATATGCCAAGATCACCACACCCTTAGAAGAATTACTCAAGGGAAAAGGAAAGTTCTATTGGGGTGAGGCACAACAATGTGTGTTTGACACACTGAAGGAGAGGCTTACTACAACACCTATTTTGTGCTTTCCTTCATGGTCCAAACCTTTTCATGTTCATGTAGATGCCTCTGGCATGGCCATTGGTGTGGTACTAACTCAACCTAGAGAAGGGATTGTCGATCATCCTATTTTCTTTGCTAGTAGGAAGTTGACTCCAACAGAACAAAATTATACAACGACAGAGCGTGAGGCCTTATCTATGATCTATGTGCTCCATAAGTTTTGACATATTTACTGGCAACACCTTTCATTTTTATACAGACCATATGGCATTGAAGTACTTGGTGAAAAAACCCATTTTACAGGGGCACATATGTCCATTGGGTTCTATTGTTTTAGGAGTTCAATTTTACGGTGGTGGTTAAGCCAAGTAAGAGAAATTCTAGTCCAAACCATTTATCAAGGATTCAATCAGGAGAGGATGCATGTAAGCATTGAGGACACAATGCCAGATGCACAACTATTTCGGGTTGAACCACACACCCTCAACTTGGAGGATATTGTTGTCTTTTTACACACAGGTGTGGTGCCCAAGGAATGAAGGCCTTAGAAAAGAAACAACTTGTTATTCATGTGTGCACCCTTACATGTTGATCAGTGGAGACTTATACAAGTTAGGCCATGATGAAGTTTTTGCGTTGTGTGTACTTGAGCATGAGCATGGAAAGCCAATTATGGTAGAGGCTCATGGTGGTATTGTAGGTGGACACTATGCAGGGGATGCCACCACACACAAGATTCTACTAGTTGGTCTATGGTGGGAAACATTATACAAGGATTGCAAAGCATATTGTAAGGCATGTGACCATTTTCAACCTTGGAAATCCTGGGCATAGAGATGAAATGCCTTTGAGGCCTATTACTAGTGCAGAGCCTTTTGAGAAGTGGGAAATTGACTTTGTGGGCCCTATCTCCCTAGCCACGTGTGACAAGGATCACACTATATTATAACTTGTACAATTATCTTACAGGTGGGTAAAAGTGACACTACAAAGAAAGGATTACATAACAACTAACTATGGTAAGGTTTCTATGGGAAAATATTATTAGTAGGTATGGATGCCCTTTAAGTTTAACAAGTGATAGGGGTACTCATTTCCTTAATGAGACTATCAAGATATTATTGGATGAATTTATGGTTACACACCATAGGACAACCCCTTATCACCCTCAGGAAAATGGACTATTGAGGCCTTCAACAAAATACTAAGCCATACCTTGACCAAAAATTTGATGTTGGAAGGAGAGATTGGGATGACAAGGTTTTTGTTGTACTTTGGGCATACAGGACAACCTATAAGAGGTTGAATAAAGCAACACCCTTTCAGTTGGTGTTTGGCGCAGAGGTAGTTCTACCCATGGAATTCATGTTACCTTCTTTGTGTATTGTGCACATAGAGGTCTGGCTGATGAGAAGGCATTGGAAGAATGTATTGAAAAATTGATGCAGTGGATGAGAGGCGTGCCATAACAAGATGGAGTCAGAAGTAAGAAAAATCTAGGTAGAAGGCATGGCATGATAGGCACATCAAGGATAAGAAGCTTGAGGTTGGGAAAATGGTACTTTTGTATGATTCAAAGTTTTTGCACCACCCTAGAAAGCTTAAAGTGCATTGGTTGGGACCATATGTTATCACTTATATACTTGATTCAAGCATTTCTAGTTAGAGGTGCTAGATGGAACATGGTTTCTTAGTTACTTTAAACGGGAGTAGGTTGAAGCCCTACTATAAATAAGTCTTCTTGTGTTTGTAATAAGGCAATATTTCCACTTAGATTATGTTTCCATTAATGCATTTCCTTTATATGTGTTTCCTTCATCGTTGTTATGCTTTGTCAATTTAGTTCAGTGTTTTGTGTAATAAGCATGCTTGCGCACCAGAAGCTGATTATTATTTAAGTGTTTTCATGTGTAGAGGACCGCATACCCTTAGTGTGGGGTGGTTTATATACAAGGTTTATTGCCAAGTTGAATATAGTTTGATTGTTTTTGGTGTATGCATAAAGACAAACTCAGTGCTCAAAAAAGGTGCGATTAGAAAAAGAAAAAAAAAAAAATTTTCTCAATAAAGACCATAGATGGAAATGGACACACAATATAACACGAGGTAGGTTGCAGCAGGGGAAGATACTTAGGAAGAGGCACATTGGATAGAAGTACTTTGGTGTAGAAAGTGTGGGAGAGGAGGTCTGGATGAGAAGTAGTAGGTGTGCTAAAGGTTATGACTGATGTGCAGATGAGAATGAGGCATGAGAAGAAAAAGACAAATGATGATGTGATTAATGTTGGGAATGATGGTAGGTGGAGAGAAATAAATGTGATAAATTTTTAAAAATCTATATAATGAATTTGTGAGGCCATTTTTACCTTTACGATTACGAATTCTTGAGAGTTGTTTACGAGTGAGCTAACGAAGATGGTGGTAAAGTGCTAGAGAGCTACAAACTAGATGTTGTTATCAAATTTATGCATGAGATTGACTTATGCTCCCTTTGGAGAAGTGTTTGAGTGAAGTAGAGGCATGTGGGAGGAGAAATTGAGAGCTAGGGTTTGGATTGAAGCTAGGGCACGCGGTTTTGAGTAGGGTTTGTGGAGTTGAGTTGCTGAGCTTAGAAGAGGTAAACATGACAACCATTTTTATTAAAATGGTGCCAAAAGAGCACCTAGAGCTAGTATGGGGAAAGAAACAAAAGGAAGTTGAGATTGAGATCGAGGATGCCCCAAAATAATTTTTTTGAAATGTAATACCTAAGAAGTTTTCATGGGTCACGATTGGGACTCACATGTTCACCAATGCAAGGTGAGCGACTAAAATCACAAGATTATAGATATAAAAAAAGAATTGAGAATATTACTCATGAAATAGAAAAAAATAATAAGGATAATAGATGATATGGTGGTATGTGTGATGACATGGTGAGAAGATATTGACAAAGGTGGGAGCTTTACAACTATATGAACTCCCATATTTTGGAAAACCAGAGAAATTATACCAGTGGCTGATGATCAGAGTCTATGAGGACTTTTTCTACTTTTTTGGGCAACGTATGAGGCTCACCACGCCCTTGATTGGGAGATTGACAAGACATAGGAGTTCATGTGTTGAAGTGAGTAGTAATTTTTTGATGAGGAGGGTATTTTGAAGACAAGGAAGGAGTTAGGCTACCTTAAAGGAGGGCATGGAATGGATATAAGAAATCTATAGAAGTATCTGTGGTTTAGGAGGTGGTGCACCTCCTCACCGAGCTCATTGACCAGGATCGGTGGTCATAGGTAAACAAGTTGTGGCTACACATAACAAAGAAGATGTTTGAAGGTGTAGTCTATAATTTGGCAGGGATATTTTGAAAGCTTGAAACTATAATTGAAGAAGATAAAAGGTGAGATAAGATTAGTTTTGGCACCATTCTTTATTGATTGTCTTTGTATGAAATCGGTGTACTAATGGGCCTAAGGAGAAAATTTGGAAATACCCCGAGGAAAAGAAATCTCTTGTAGAGAGATTTGAGAAATACACTTGTGATGGGACCATGAGTGGCCCCTTTAATCAAAGAGCAAATGTGGTTTGGCAAGTTACTTACATGCATGCATTTGAAGGAGAGTGGAGAATACTAGAGGAACTTCTATGGTATTAGGAAAGTAGGTACATTTGCATATATATTAACACTTTTTGTTTGGGCATTTTGCAATGAAGGACAAGAAATGGAGCCCATGGTGTAAACTTCCTTACGCTTTCACCGCATGATATTTTTAAGATTTTGTGCAAAGTTTTGCATAACACGTGTGCTTTGTCTTTATTTCAACGTTGATAAGGTAAACGACTACCACACTCATATCTTGAAAAACTTACGTGTGGCCATCCAAGTAAGTCTACATATATTGAAAGATTGATTTCTGATGATATAAATATGAAAGCAATGAGTTTAGTAGTTGAGGAGATTTGGGCTGCCCTTGTGTTATATCTATTTGAGCCCAGGTTGGAGAGATGGAAAGTATGTGGAGAATGGAGAGGACATAGCTTCTTAGGTCCACAAGTGGAAGCATACATAGTTGGCACTTTGGTAGATGAGGAACCAATTTCACCCCTTTTGGAGGAAGAGGGAGAGGAAGATGAACTCCATGAAGAAAGTGGTGGCTTGAAGCATAGGGGAAGAAGACAACCCACTATTGAAAGGGAAAGTGCGCGCGATGTGACCCCTTCTTTATAGAAGCAGGAAGAGGAAGTATTGGAGACATTAACGATGGAGAGATAAATGCATAACAAACCACTGTTGAAGGAGCCTCGGTTAAAAGGGTGTTCGATGAACAAGGGCTCAGGAGTGGGATCATCACAACCACTTTGGAGGTCACCTAGGACTTCACCACAGAAAGTAGAGCCCGAAGAAGAAAGATGAAATGACAAGATCAAATTTTAAGAGGAAGATAGGAAGTGAATCATCCAGGAAAGTGCACTAGGAACTCCAAGAAACTTGAGGATACAGAGGAGCCTTGTGATGAGGAGATGAAGAATGATGAAGAAGGGCTGAAGGATCTAGGTACAAAACAGAATAAGGAAAAAAGTTTTGGCCCCCATACTACACAAGAAGGTGAAGGCCCAATTCTTGATTCAGGCACCTAGATTCAAAAGGGAAAGGGAATAAAAAAGAGAAGGGGGTAAGACTATGAGAATCTGTATGGGCTATATGTGATGATGCCACAAGTAAAATCATACATGCACGGTTCCAAAGCACCTTTCTGGAGCCTAAGGATTTTATGGTTGGGAGCTGATGGATGAGGAAATGGTGAAAACATGCATGAAAACAATTATCATGGTCTGTAGACTCATATGGATGAGCCAAATTTTGACGTGTGTGAGGAATCATGCATTTCACGCAGGATGAAGAAAGTGCCCCACATACGACATGTGAATGTTAAGCCTACTATCATGTTGATGAGAAAGTAAGTAATGCCTTGGTAAAGGTATCTACAGAAGTTGCATCGTAAACATAGATAAAGCGGAAACCATTAGGGCATTGATGGATGATAACAAGGATAAAGATAGTGAAATAAAGTGGTTAATAACAAATAAGGAAAGGGCCAAGGTGAAGACAAAAGCATTTGATCAATATGGCCGAGGATATTGGAGATGATATTCTTAAGGTAAGGCCACATCTTCAAAATAAGTTCCGAAAAATTTTCCATATAATGCACTTCATTATTTGCGCACTAATAGTAAAATAGTGATAAATGAAGGTCCCAATATGCCTACACCGAAAGATCTATGAGAGGAGGTGGAAAAGGCCAAGGCCACAATTGCTAGGAAGATTGCAAGTTATGAATATTTGTTATAGGCCTTGAAGGATGAGCTTAAAAGGTAGATCAAGCTCTTAACATGTGCGTGGCGCCGATGCATATTATTAGGATAAGGACTATTGGAGAAGATAATGAGGTCCTTAAGGAAATGAAGAATGAGACACTTGGTGCATGGATAGGATTGATTTGGTAGAATAAAAATTCAAAGCACTTATAGGCTAAGCCTAGAATCCACACAGGGAAAGAATAAATGAAATTGGGAAGCTAATTTCACAGAAGATGGATTTCATGGAGGGGATGGTGTCAAGCATGGCTAATATTATTAGGGTTCTACAGAATGAGAAAAAGAAAATGACTCAAGATGAGATGGAATCCATAGTGACATACATCCCAGATAAGATGGGTGAAGAGTAAATGCTTGGTAGACATTAGAGGTAGAAATTAAAAATGAATATCCAGAGTTAATTCGCTTATGGAAGAAGAAAAATGCCCAGTGATCTTTCATTCTTTTTGTATAGTTATTCATCCAATATTTCATTCTTTACTCTTAATTCATGGGGATATGAGTTGATTACGCATTTCTAGGGTTGCAATGCCTTTAGTGTGGGGTAATGTTGAGTGCATGAAATATAGCTCAAGGATGAAAGCGTATAAGGTTTGGGAACATGGGAACAAGGTGAGTAGGAAGGTGTGAATGTATAACAAACTAGAGCATACCCGACTCAGTGGAAACAGACTTAGCCATTTTTGGCATGAGGCTATTTTTTGGGACATAGAGTGCAGAGCACATTTCATAGAAAACTTGTAGACCACACAAGGTTATTTTGGGAATAGCATAACTTCGAGTGCCATGTAGAGTTTTGGGCTATTAATAGGATCTATACTAGGAGTTAACTTTAGAAGATCTATTATTAACACTTGCATGCTTTTTGTATTCTCTTATAAAGGCACATGGCTATTATTAACATGTAGCCTATTTTTAGGAAGGTACATGGGTGGTGAAGGGCAAGTCCCCACCCCTATATATATGTATTGATTTACATGGTTTAGAGAACCCATTTGATACCATTTTGATTGTAGATTTATGTTGCTTGTTTACCCGTGCATGCATGACTCATGGTGACATTATTATGATGTATGAAGCTTCTGTGTTTTACAATATTTAATATAATGGATCATATTGGCTAGATATTGGTGTTATATGTGATTAACATGGTTCTTGCATAATAAATCTCATTATAGTCCCACACCATTGATTAATAGATTAATCCAGAGCTCTAGTACACTCACAGGGAAGCATCGTGCCCTCCTACTACCACTACATTCGTTTGGGACCACTTTCTCCTGCAACCATCACCACCTCCTATTATTCATCTCCATTTCACAAGTAAGTATATTTCTTCTTTGTCATTGGTTTTAATAGATTAGTTATTTATTAGTTATCTATTTCATTCATCCTCTACCATACCCAGATCTCTCCCATAATACCTCCATCCAACCATTTCCCAAAGAACCTTCATACCTTTCCCAAACACCCATCTTATCACCTCTAAGTCTTCTTAAAAATCCCATGACCTCACCTAAGCCTTCCTCACTCTCTGTAATCATAGAGTGCCAAACCACTCATTTTTAACATTTCTACTTCATTTCCCCTCTCGACACCACCATCCACCCAACCGACATTGGTCATTTACCAAGATGGCGACATCGGTCACCCAACCGACATCAATCTCTAAGACTAGTAAAATCCTCCAAACCAACGAGCTAATAAATCCTTCCTAACAACCCAAAACCTCACCAAATCTTTCCCATACCTCATTTATAGCCTCTGTCAGACCTGCAAGCCCATACCAACCTATCAACCCTCAAAATTTAATCATGACTTGTCATTAGATTAGATTTGCTTATTGTGTTTTATATGAGATGCCTAAATCATATTAACTATAGTAGGATTCATTTGTTTATGCTATTTCCTTGCATTAAATTTTTAAAAACAATGGATTGACAACCTTTCTAGGAAGTTACATGCTTCTGAAACTAGCATATGCTAGGCAAGTCCACTATCATATGTTTTTTAATATTATTTGGTGGTATTGTGTTACTTCTACAGTCGTTCCTCCTAGCCAAAGGGAAGCTCTTCACAATCAACTTGGTCAACATTCGATGATGCACAACCTTCTTCGACTATCATAGGTATTCCTCCTCACCTTTACCTCTTATCTGTTTTATCTCTACTTTGCGGTGAAACATTTTGGCACACCTAGTGGGACCCCATCTTGTGGGTTCTTTTCATTGTTCATATAGGGTGAATTTTTGTGTTTGTTTCTTTCCTTAAAAAATTCACACTAAATCTCTCCCTGGAAATATTCTTTTCTTTCTATTTGTCTAAAAGAAATATGTCCTTTGGTGCTTAAAAAGAACACTTCTTCTTTTCTTCTATACTACATTTAGTGAAAGAGCATTCCTCTTCCTGTTCTCCTTTTGCTACATCAAATATAATTTTCGATTTGGGTTTAAAATCATGCATTTCATCCTTTGAGTGTTGCATTAGATCACATAGATTTAATTAACAATCACATGGTGGAGGTCATGACCACTTGGTGATTGAATTGGATTAAGCGTAGTTCACATTTGTGCACACACTCCCCAAACCAAACCACTTACAAAATTTACAAATTTCTTAAAAATCTCCCTTCCAGGAAGAAGCCATCAAGGATTTAACAACCTGTTGATGGTGGGCCCTACCTAGTGTTATGGCTAGTTTGTCATATCAGAGCATGGACCTCACATACCGAAAGGTATATCAAGGACTCTTTAGCCAAAACTAACCTAAAACCAGCCATATATTGCTTATAGGGCACCTTCATTATCCAAAAACTCTATTTCATTCACAGTCAGTTTAAAAAGGCATAAGCCACTAAACACTAAAATCTGACACCTAGGATTTACATGTTTTGCTAGTTTTTTCTTGATTGAATTGCATTTTGAGTTGTGAGGATGATTCATCACTTTTTCTTCTCTTTCACACTCCACAATCACAACTAGTGTATGCTGGTTTTTCTGAGTGTGATAGGACATCTTTCTACCATACATAACTTTTGGGTTGGCTTTACTTTGACTTAATTCACTTAAAAATTTAAAAATTTATTCATCTTCTCAAAAGTCTCAAGAATTAAGCATTGGTCCAGTGAACGCCGCCGGTTCCTTCATCATACTCGACACCGGTTAATTGACCGATGTCAATTTCTCTGTGTTTTGATTATTCTGTCAAAAATAATTCTCTTCTTACATATCAACTTTTTGTGTTCTAATTATTTGAATACACTTATTTCTAAGTCTCTTTCACCCTTAACAGGACCCAGTTATACCCGCTTTATGCCTTTCTTATTCAAATTTCCAAATTTCTTGGTTATCCACAATAATCGACATTGATCTTCCCGCCTAACTAACACCAATTAACTTACTAGTATCAATCTCTGTGTTTTTGATTTTTATCAGAAACAATAACCTATTTCTATTCTCCAAACTTCACCAAACATCTGTTTTTGAGTTTTGTTAGTTCTCAGAGCCTAGAATACCTCTTTTCCACCTTTCATATGGTTTGGAATCACCAACAGGTGAGAGCCCTTATTTTTCACGCTAGTTGTGTACCCTTTCCTGCTAGCCCTTCACCGATCTACATCTCATCTCGATGGATCCTAATATCATGACGAGTGTACATGTAGGTGATGAGGATTTTTCTAAATTCCTTGATCATAACCTCTTAGCCTTGCAACATTATCTCGCCACCTCCTCCACCTATGATTCATCAGGCCAACCTATCTTTAGGATGCCTACCTCTATGCCTACTTCCGTGATCCCTACTTCTACCATCTCCACCGCATCTGGTAATGTCAATGTAGCTACCCAATCTACTGTCGCATTGCCTACCTCCACCTCAAAACCACCCATTTCCCAAGTGAGCTCTATACCTTCAACATCTGCTATCCCCTCGTCATCTAACATTCATTCAACATTTGCCACACCCTTATCTACGAATCCTCATACAAAAGTCCTTTCATCATCAACACCTTACATACACGTGTCTACATATGCATGCCAGTGGTGTCGATGTCCTATACCCCCTTACGAGAATATCATCCTTTCTATACCCCAAACTCTTTCGTCCATTTCCACGAGAGACCTATACCTTACCTCAACATCCACCTGTTGCCTCCACTTCTTATTTAGGGTACATGCCTTTGTCATCTATTCCCTCTTACATACCCCCATCTCAATTTGCTTATTCGAACCACCATACACTGGTGTGCCATCTATGACTTATTCATCTCATCCACCCCCTTATACCGTAGGGGGCACTCCTCAATCTAATCCTACAATGATCTTATAAAGATGATGATGGATAAGATGCAGACCCTCAAAGCATCTATTTTTGGCTCTCGCAATACCTTGACTTATGATGAAATCTATAATGAGCCTATTCATCCATCCATACCCATTCACCCTTATCCCACACATTGGGAGTTTCCTAAGTTTAATTGATTTAATAACAAGGAATACCCTCAACAACATTTGCGATCGTTCAAACACATTTGTTATTTGATCACCCATGATGATGCCTTACTCCTTAGGACATTCCCCATGTCCTTATCAAAACCTACCTTAGATTGGTACGTCTTATGCTCAAACACTCAATCTTCTCCTTCAATTATTTAGCATAGATCTTCCTTGACCACTTCTCCATCAATATATCTAAGAAGGTCTCCATGACTGATTTATACTCTATTTGCCAATACGAGGAGGAATCTATTGCAGATTTCATTACACATTGGCCGGCCTTATCAATCATATCATCTTTCAACTTCCACAACCCGAGCTGATAGAGTTGTTCACTAGGGCTTGTGCTAGGCACATTTCCCCAAATCTTCAGGTACAAACATTCCAAACATTTGATGAGGCATTCACCATGGCTCAGAAGCTAGAGATCCGTGCCCTTGAAGAGGAAAAGCTTAAGTTACGCAACAAGAGCACTCCATTTAAATCAAATGACTCCTCTTCTTCTTCTAAACCACAAAACAATCATTCTAATAATCATTTTAAGGTAAAAGGAACTGCCAACGTGGTGGTCTTGAAAGTTGGCCCCTCTCATCCATCAAACCAATTGAAACCCCCTTGTAATCTTTACGTTATTTAGAATTTCTAGTAAAAGTATGAACATAAACGTTATACCCCCATAGGCTAGCCTTACTCCTCTGTGTTGGATTTTTTTTTAAAAGTGGGAGCCATCACCCTTCCACACATTAAACCACATACTAGTTTGACCCTTCCCATCATGTACCCACATGGTATAAGGAGAATGAATACTGTAACTATCACCACATTAGGGGACAACAATTGTAAAACCTTCAAGAACATTATCCATGAAATGTTAGACAATGGAGATCTCATCCTAGAAAACCTTAATGCACTAGTAAATAAAACCTTCATATCTTTAAGAAACCTTTTCCAAACCATACCCCTTCATCAAACCAGGATGGTGAGACCTCTAGCAATGACACCAATGTTCACGAGGTTCATGTCATCTTTGAAACACTACCTGTCCCTTCTACTCAGTTACCTCCCATCCCATATATTGATGAAATTATTGCACGAGATCCTCTACCCACGAAGGATCCTATTTTACGTACTCCTCTACTCATGGAGGAGCTTACCATGCCTACTCCTCTACCCATGGAGGAGCTGACCCTATCAACTATTTTCCTACCAAGAAACCTACCTCACCTACTCCTTCATATACAAAGGAGCTTACCCCACTTATCCCTCCACCTATCAAGGAGGCCACACTACCCATGGAAGAGCCTATCTTATCCTCTTCTCTACCTAAGGAAGATACTACACCACCCATCTTGCTCCCTCCTCGACCCTTAGAGGATCCAATTTAATATTCTCTTTCGTAAGTGATGCTTCTCCTAGGGTCTTCCAAGATCTTGTTAATATTAGTACATCACTTCTACCTACATAGTTAAAGCCAACAATTTCCCTGTCTCATAGACCTCGGAATTCTCGCATAGGGATTACCACCAAGTCATTATCATCTTCCTCTACCTCTACGTCATTCTCTCGTTTGGAAAATCACTTAGAGTATGTTGATTAATCCACACTTTGGGGGATCTTTGACTCCGTATCCACCCAAATACGATGTTGACCTGATACTTCATGATCTCGAAAATCAATTTTAACTAGCAATTGTGCACACACTTAACTTTGCTTTGTATTAATTTTTAATATAAAAATTGACTATTATAACCTTTTGTATTTTTAATAAAGGAAATAAAACTGAAAGTACTGTGTAAAATCAGAAAATATAGAGATGAATCACTAGCAAATTGACACAGGAATTGATAACAGAGTTCAACACTTGTGGCCTACGTCTTCGAGTCTAGTTGAATGGGACCGATCTATTAAAATATTGAAAATAAATCTTTACAAATATTTATACAAGAATATGATCTTCTCATCATGTTCCTCTACCAAAAATAATAGTAGTCACTTTTTACATCACCTCAAAATTCCTTCTCTAGCTCAAGTTATGAGCAAAACAATATTTCACATAGTCCCAAATATCCTTTAAATACAAAAAGCCCCTTTTATAATGTTTCTTCTCCTATGGTGTGGCGGTCAAGGCATATATTTTTGGTGGAAGGGATCACAGTTCAAATCCCACCTCCTATGTCACCTCCCATGGGATTTATCCCACATTCCTAGCATTGTGGATAGGTAGGCGCTTTATATGGTAAGGTTTAGGTGCTTTTGCATTGTAAGGTGGCTTTGAATAGTTGAAGGGATAAGGTTTGTTTAAATGTGGAGATAATATAGTACATAATGTATGGAAATTAGGAGATAGTATATAATTTAAATTTGGTAATTTGGATAAATTATATATGTGCAAATTTAATGGGATTTGGTATTATCCCTTTACAAATTTAAATATGAATAATCCCACATGCATCCCGTAATTGCAAACTGAAGCAAATATATACAAAAACTCTGCAATATAGATGTGAAGTAAAGGAGGCCAAGACTATTCCAAAATCCACCTTTTTCTTCGTCACCCATATTGTCCACATGGTGAATGTTGATTGGTCCACGTGTGCATGCATCATCTCTGCACATAGTATTGAATTCGCCAGTTGCCCAAAAATTTCAGCTGGGCCATAACTTTTGCATATGAGCTCTATTTCCTGCAAACAAGATATTGCCGAAATCATCTAATTTTTATCCATACCATGGAACTGACCGCAATTGATTTTGAGAAGATCTTAGATTGGTGTTTCTCGGTGAGGATCCTCTGGATCACTTCAACTATCTATCCTAAAGTATTCAAGGTAACCAAATATATCACACATGATCCAGTCATATTAACCTTTTCTTCATCAGCCTCACCTTCACCCCAACCTTCACTTACACCCAAACCTCCATCCACACCCAAACCTTCATCTACACCTAAACCTACCACTACATTGGGGGTCTTGCCGATGCCTAGTCTAGTCCATCCCCCTGAAGATGGATTTGACCACCTCTTCATAAACTACCACCAATTTCATTCCCACACCTAAGAGGAAGACCCAACCTCCTAGACCTCACACCTCATTCTCTCCCACATTCTCTTTCACCTTTGCCTCTACCTTTGATTTTAGGCCCACACCCTTCCACCTTTATCAAGTTACCACTTCACCAAAGCCAATCCAAGGCACAAAACCCGTGCCAAATCTTTTACCTTCTCTTTTACCCATACCTTCACACTCATCACCTCTTCTACCTACATCTTCTTCGTTACCTACAACTACACTATTTCCAATCTGCCCCTTTCACCTTGGCTTTCTAAGACACTTCCATCTTCTCGCATCTCCTTCTCCCTCGTGTGCCCCTCCTGCACCTTTACCTAAGAAGGTGCAACATAAACCAAAACCAAAACCTTTACTACCTACCTAAAGGTAGTCACATCTACACCACCGCCAACAACACCTCTTCCACCAAAAACACCCACACCTTCATCTAAAACAACTTTGACCTCACATTGTGATCCAATTGAAATATCCTATTATAACATCTTTGCTCAATTGTTAGAAACTTATGCTATCTCATTATCACCTATTAAGAATTATGACCCGCTCAAACCTAACCCAATAGGGTTTAACGACACTAAAATATGTGCATATCATCACTCACCAGGGCATGATGTCGAAGGTTGTAAGGACCTCAAGAACATTCTCCTTCAACTCTGTCCTTCAGATGGTATTTTTGACGAAGATGACCTATTGGGGGAGAATTCCATTTCCCCTTTACGTCTTTGCCACATGGCCTAATCCTATATGTATTCAAAGGCCTTCACCTTCATCTCTAAAACCTTATTTTTATCCTTTGATATTCGAAATAAATATGGTCTAAGTCACCACTCAATCAAAAAAAGACAAAGGAAAAGAAAAAAACTAGCAACCCATCCAATGCACCTACACCCACCATTCCACCTGTACTCGTCCCCAAAATAACCATCCATGGGCTAGCTTATTCTATTTCTAATGGATTCACACATCACACTATGATTAAAAAACTTCATCAATATCCTCTGAAGAGGTCTTTGTATGACTTTATTCAAACCTATGAGTCTCATCTTTAGGCCCTCATTAAGATCCTACAATCTATTGAGGTCCCACCAAATGATCCGAAACCTGTGGCCGCCATATTTACCCCGCATCATGTGGCTGCCCTAACCACTCGCTTCAAAATTCTGCACCCATTTCCTCTCCTCAGGTTTCCACCATTAGTTTCTCTGATGAAGAGATTGTCCCTCTCAAATTAGATGATCCTGATCCCACTCTCTTCATCACCACCTACATCAATGATACTCACATTCGTCACGTTATGATTGATGTAGGTGCTAGCATTAATATAATTTCTTCCCATGCTTATGAAAAATGTGCATACCCACCAACTACATGCATAATAACCCAATTATGTTGTGTTATTTCAATGATGCTATGACTTCTACCCTCAGCACCATCATCCTCCACATCTACGTGGGTCCTCGCACCATTCTTTAACTATTATATGTTCTTGAGGGGAATTCTAATACAACATGTTGCTTGCCAACCCCGGATTCACGTTATGGGGTGTGTTGCTTTAACCCTTCACCGTTGCCTAAAGTTTGACTATGAAGGGTACCCATACACCATTTAGGTAGATCCTTCACCCTTTAAAGCCTAAAACATGCTTTACCGATCAAATGATGTCCTTGTTCCGGTCAAGGCATCTACCAAGAGTTTCCACTTCATCTTCTTCCACTACCTCATCTAACATCCCCACCTCTTCATCTCCTTCCACCGCCTTATCTACCACAACTACCACTATACCCTCCACATCCAACCCATCTACCCCCATTGTCTTTGTCACTCTTTCTAAAGCTAGCCCATCTACCAACCAACCTTCTTAGGCTTCAAGTAGTTCATCCATCTCCGCTACCCAAATACTAACCTCTAACCCCTTGGTAGGTGTTTTTAATAGCTTACCCTTGGGAGTACTACTTATACAACATAGACATGTTTCAAAATCCTCAAGAGTACATAATCCTTCACTAACACCCATGTTACGACCATTGTATAGGTGGAGTTTTTCCATACAGCTTCTCCCCACATTTGCACCAACCTCGAAATTTGGGTGACTTGACACTGCTTCTTATTTTCTTGAACCACCTACCCAAACTTGACCTTTCTCATCTGATTTCCAATACCTTACTAACTACCACTTCACCCACATTTTTCTTCATTGATGTGCCTAGAAGGGCTTTGTATTTAGTATTTATGAGCCATTTCGTCACAAAGTCATACCATGCACCACCCGAAAACACAAAGACGATTGTGTTCTTGGATTTTATTTGCAACCTCATCCTAAGAAGGCTCACATCACCCTTGTGGAGGATGAAAATCCATCGATACCTTCTTCACCTATCACACCGCCTTCACCCATGGAGTCTATGGATCCACAATCCATCCCTCCTAACTTTTTTTTTTCATGAACACCAGTTCTTTGGGGCCTCTGACCTATCATCATGATGGTGAGGCACCCTCTTCCCTTCCTCTTCTTTATACTAACATGTTAGATGATGACACACCTTCTATTAATGTTGTTCAATGTTAGGACGATGATTCTTACATTCACCGGTCATTACCTTCTAAGACACAAACCATGCTAAATGAATCGACCATAGAGATCAACATTCACACTCAGGATGACCCTCAAATTCTAAAGATAGGCCAATCTTTGGATTTATCAACAAGAAGCCTTCACCTCTTTCCTTTGAGATCATAACAATGATTTTGCTTGGCCTTATGCCGATATGCCTGGTATTGACCCTAATATCGTGACTATCCTCGATACTAAACATGTGCAAAGAGAAGCAATAAAAAATGCATGCACACATTTCCCTTCTTGTGAAAGAATAACTCCAACGCCTTCTTTTATTTCCTTAATTCTACCCATTGACTATCCACAATGGATTTATAACATCGTTCTATCACCAAAACAATAGGGGGACTCTATTTATACGAATTCCCCAAACTTATCCCTAAGGATGACTTTCCTCTACCTAACATCGACCAACTTGTTGATCTTACAGCCAAACATGAGATGTTATCTCTCATGGACAGATTCTCGGGTTATAATCAAATATTACTCGCTCTAGAAGATCAACACAAAACCACTACCATCACCCCTCGGGGACCTTCCATTATCGTGTCATGCCCTTTGGCTTGAAAAATTATGGTGCCACTTATCAATGCACTATGACCTATATCTTCCATGACATCATGCATGATATACCTGGAAGACTACGTCGACAAACTTCTTGGTAAGTCCAAAAGTTGTGTAAAAATATCCCGATTCTTAAAGTCATCTTTGATCATCTCATCCCATATTGCATTCATCTTCAACCAAAGAATCATGTCTTTACAATTCTCTATGGAAAACTCCTTAGTTTCATCATCTCTTTATAGGGCATCAAAATCAATCCCACCAAAATCAAGGCTATTCTCAAGATGCCTCCACCTACTAACCTTTGACAACTTCGTAGTTTGCAAGGAAAATTGTAATCCATTTAACGTTTTATTTCCTAACTTTCCAACCAATGTCACCCTTTTCATCATCTTCTTAAAAGTATGTCTCCTTCAATTGGAATGATGAGTGCCATAAATCCCTTGAAGTGTTAAAGAAATACCTTTTACAACCACCCGTGCTCATCCCACCTAGAGATGAAAAACCTTTTTACTTCTACATTTCTACCATTGACCATTCCTTGGGTTTCATGCTCGCTCATCATGACAAACAACATCAGGAGTAAATAGTTTATGACATAAGCCATACTCTTTTAGACTATGAGACTAGGTACACTCATGTTGAAAAGCTTTTCCTAGCCTTGGTCTTTGTGGCTACTAAACTTTTCCACTACCTACTTAACCACAAAACCTTTGTCATCACCAACACCAACCCTCTACATTACATGTATGCTAAACCTTACCAAAGACAAACATACCTCACGTTGGCTCATGCTCCTTGTAGACCTAGACCTGAATTCATTCATCAAAAGTATGTCAAGGGACAAACCATTGTAGATCAGCTTGCCAATGCTCCTCTTCCTAGACATTAATCTTCTAACTTTGATTTTCTTGATGAATCCATTGCCACTCTTTCCTTGGACGATACCGCTTTACCAAATGACCTTATTCTTCGATGATTCCAAATTATCAATGCTGGGGTGATGCAGGGGTCATCCTCATTCCTCTTGATGGTGAGCCTATGCCACTATCCTTTAAACTTGACTTCAACTACACCAACAACATTGCCAAGTATAAAGCACTTGTCTTGGGTTTTCAAACTTGTATAACCTTAGATGTTAAAATCATTAATATCTTTGGTGATTCTCAACTGGTTATGAACCAAGTCAATGGTTTGTACCTCATTCAAACCACTCTACGATCCCGATCATCTTAGCTCAACAATTCACAAATCTTCAGTATATCAGTCATTCACAAGAGTAAACACCTTGCTTCACTCTAAACTTTGCAAAATGGATTTCTTGTTCACATAATAGATTGTCTTAAGAATGAAAATTTTGTTCAATTTACTTTATTTGGATTTCCAAAATCTACATTTTCCTCTATATTTTGATCCACAATAAAAGAAACATTTCATTCATAGTCCTAACTTAGACTGCCCTTCACTGTTATCCATCTAGTTCTTGATTGCAAACAAGCACTTTCTAGGCTTCATATACTTACCATAAATTTTCACTTTTCTCTTGCCTACACACCTCCTTTTATGTCTTCTGTAGTCATACCATAACTTACCATCATTTAAATGATAAGATTTTCACTTTTATCTTTGACACCTACCTTTCTTATTCTTGGCTTCTTGCTTTAATCCATGCTCCTAGCATGCGTGCTTGAGCTCTTAGGTTTTCTTTAGGTTACTTGAAGCTTGAATCTTGCTACAATACATTCAACAATGTTAGAATAATTAAATAAACTTGTTTCAAGCTCCTAAACCACTCTCTTTCATCCTTTAGCAAAACTACCCCCTTGGTATAGTCATGGTCATTCATAAGTGAAGACTCTTGTCTAGGTACAACATATCCTTGGCTCTTGTAGCTCTATTACCTACACATAATCATCTTCTAAACATCATTCTTCAATAATGCATCCTTCATTTACTTCAACCAAGAACTTGTATGGACCATTAAACTCCAAAACTGTTATATAGCAAGTTATCTTCTATATCTCTGTTTTATCCTTGGAAAAGTACAATCAAGTTGAGAATGAGGAAATATGAGCTTGTTTCACACTTATGGAAGGTGATTTCATCATGTTCAAACCCTACTCACAGTCCAAGATATCAAGAACTTCTTCAACAAGCATATACTCGCCCCACTTTGTTAAAAGTCTTATTTTAATCCTCTTTAGGTACAATTCTTTAGTTACTGAGCTTCTAAGGGTCAGTAAGAGGAATTAATAGTGTCCTTTATGTATCTCCGTGTCATGAATGAGTTGTTCCTAGGGTTCTTGATGGAATTTAGCAAGTAATTATAGGGTGTGCATCTACTTTTTGAGTCTAGCTCGAGAGATTCTTTAGGACAACCAATCTAATCAACTTCTCCATATTGTTAAAGCCTTGTAAACATCTTAACCATACTCTAAAACACAATATTCATTGATCCCAAACATTGAAACATAAGATATCATCAAAAATTGCAACAATTACCTCAATTTGATCATTGTCATCACTCCACGAGCACGGAAATTTCTGTCAGAGAGATCTTCCTACACACATTTTCTATTACTCTAAAAATTTATGGGCTCCTTCATGATGGCAGGACATACATCCGATCAAAATTTGAGGTCATTTCATTAGTTGAATCAAAATATATATCGAGCCCAAGTTCCAGCCGAGAGTGCAATTTTGGTTATAAAATCCCTTAGATCGAATTTCAAGAGCTAAATTAAATATTGCTAGGCTTGTGGTGAGTTGCTCTATCTATTTGAATTGACAAAGTGAGAACCTTAGATTGGTTTTATATTACTTTAGGGTTTACAAGTAATTGCCCCCATTAAAACCTTCATGAACAGTTCACTATAAAACATGTAAATATAAGAAGTAAATCTCCTTGCTCATAAATCAGTCATGACCATCTCATAAGCCATTGAAACACAATTACAAAAGAGAGGAATTGAGATCTATTTAGATATAAGGATATAAACTAACCTCCTTCATAACTATAAACCAATATTACAACCATGTTCTCATATAATTCTTGTTATTGAACTCCACATACCAGTTCTTCTCCTTGACCATCACATAATGATTCTCATTTAGATGAGAACTCGCCCTCTAATCCCTTTGCTTGAGCTTGACTAGGTTGTAGTAGTATTTATCTAGAGATAAAAATCCTACTTTGAGAGATATCCTCAACCACAAATCAAGGGAATGTTGAGTGATATTCTCAACTACAACCTTTAATAGTAAAAATATAGATAATCACAATATCTAGGCTTATTTTAACACTCCTCCCACATAGGTTCTTGGAGATATGACACCCCATACTCACTTAATATTCCTATTTCTACTTTTTACACTTGTAAAAAGAATATTTACATCACATATTCAAATATTCAAGACTATAGCTTGGAGGGAAAACTTATACTACTCCTACTACATGTTTAAAAGCCTTTCAAAGGCTTATTCAAGTTTTATTGTTCTTTGGAGCTATAATGATGATGGTCCTGAATCGATCCACTAACAAATTCATGGATACCATGGCTTGCCTTGCCTCACAAATACCTACCTCACCTTCAGAATCCAAAATATTTGTCACAGTATAATGGTTACAATCACCCTCTTATCTATTTCATGATGTAAATTTTGTGGGAAGAATCAAAACCGACCCACATGACATTTGGTATAAGCAATTCACTAATTACCTTTCCCTTTCAATTCTACCTCTAGATCTCACTCACAATGGATGACGAGCCTTCCTAAAAAGTGTCTCTCATTATGTTATCATGTGGGCCTTCTCTACAAACATGGCTTTGATGGTATCCTCCTACGGTGCCTCACTAGTTCTGAAATTCCGTACACCATTAAATAAATCCATGATGGGATTTGTGGTGGACATTTCAATGGCCTCGCCATTGCTAAATGTATCCTTCACCTTGACTATTACTGGCCAACCATTAACCAAGATTGCTATGACTACATCAAATATTGTGTGAAGTGTCAAAGAACACACTAAGCTTTACCATACTCTTAGTAATGCCCTACAAGTTTCCGAGAGACTTTTGGCCCTTCTCTCAATGAGATTTGGATCTTATTGGAGATTTAACCCTCATTCTTCTCAAAGATCATCAATGGATCATCACAACAACACAATATTACACCAAATGGATGGAATCCATCCCTCTCATTTCTACCAAAGCCGAGAAAATATGCAAATTCATCAAGAATCACATCATTTCCTTATCATTGATAATGGCAAACAATTCAAAAAAACCCTCACGAAAACCGTGTTATAACTTTTGCATTCAACTCAATTTCTCTTCACCCTATTACCCAAAGACAAATGGCTAAGCTTAATCTTCCAACAAAACCCTAAATGAAATTCTTATGAAAGTCATCAATGATACTGGTAATGATTGAAACATGCACATTCCTTTCACCTTATGGGCTTATCGTACCAACATTCACACTTCTACTAATGCCACACCTTTTTCTTTGGTCTAAGGTATAGAAGCCATCTTACATATCAAAGTCCAAATTCCATCTCTTCGTATATCACTTAAGGATATGCTATCTAATAATGGTTTTCACCAAGAACATTTGGCACAACTTGAGCTATTGTAGACGAACGCCGTCTAAACACTCTAGACCATCTCCAAATATATCAAAAATGCATCAAGTGTGACTATGACAAACGTGTTCATGAGCGAAATTTCAAGATAAGTGATATTGTAATAAAAGAAAATCAACACGTGACCAAAGCATACAAAATTAAATGAGGAAAGTTTTCTCCTAATTGTGTTGGACCTTACATTGTCACCCATACTTATGGATCATGTGCTTATCATTTATCTTCTCTTGAGGGTAAAACCGAACCTAATCCCCTTAATGCCTTGTATCTTTGACCGTTCTATTGTTGAATAAATTACTACATCACTTTATGTCACTTATATGCTCATCCCTCGAGCAAACGTTTCTTTCCCCTTCCTCTTTCAAGGACCAATGAAGAAACTAGAATTGTGTGATTATCCGTCACCATTTAGCCTTGTCTTCAATATGAGTACCACGACTCTACTCATGGCATGATTCTCATGGATACTTTTCATCCCTTTTTAGGATGGAATCCCATGGTCATTTTTCACTTGAAACCCCTCTTTCATAGCTAACCTTTTTGTGTTATGGTTTAGCCTTCATAAAATAGGCCTATACTCCTTTATAGTCTTTTTTATGACTACAAGTCCAAAATAAAAGCAAACAAAAAATATACGGGATAACCAAAACTCTACTCCTTAAGTCAAACTTATTGCAAATAGATGAATTCCCTTAAAAGGACATCTATGTCTCTCTCTTGCTTCTATAATTACACTACTCCTCAAGGAAAACTATAAAATTTAGCCACTTATTAAACTTAGTCTATC